>DF358241.1:0-63220 GCA_000787875.1 Solanum virginianum
ATTGAGACACTCTTCTTTATGTTCTATTTTGACTATGAGGGTGAGCCCGGTAGCTTCGCCTTGTCCCCTGCTCTTATCTATGTATTAGAGGTGCTTGTTGGACATATTATGTATCTATATATGAGTTTGACTCTTGTCTCTTGATTATGATGACTACGTTGTTGTTCATGCTACTCTTGTGCATCGGATTTTGTGCTCCCTCTGGCAATTCCCTTTCCGTTTGCTATTATTTGCAACTCGATAAATCTGTACTCCGATTCTCTCTTTCAGATAAGCCGTTCTTGTTTCTCATTTTGCTTAATTGCTATGTTTTTCCAGGTGGTCGAACCATTGTCATCCCTGTTGCTTCTTATGGAACCTCTGAAATATCTATAGTCCTTGGTATCAGGTATGGATCTATTTGCCCCAATTATTTTTTTTTCGCTTCATCCCTCTTTTCCTTTTTCTTGAAGTCTGCAATTGTTGTTTTGGTAGTGGAAGTTATGGACTTTCTGAAGCAACCGATGATGAGCGCCCTCCGTCTTAGCGCCTTCTTCTGGATCCACAGGTTTGGGCAATTGTCCTGACCTTTTTGCTAATCTTTTTTTGTACAATGTGTAAATATCATAGTTGAGTAAACATGCTATGCTCTCCTGGTAAACGTGTATAGCCCAAGTAAATAGCTCAATATTTGGGGTTATACATCTCATGCATGTGTATGTTGGTATCTTTTTGTTGCATTCCGGTACCTGATGCTCTGCCCTGTATTCAGTCTTGAATGGTAAAGATCCTCTGTGATAATTTGTATTAATTTTGGTGCAACTCCTTGTCAAATTGTGTATATGTTGTTGTATGTCTATTGTTACTGTCTGTTTCTTTCACTAATTTTCCTGGTTGGGATTCTTAGATTACCTAGCTACAATTTATCCATCTATAATTGTTTCCTGCATAGACTAGGTAGTTGGTGTATCTGCATGTATTCCTTTCTCCCCTCTTCTTCAAAGGCACTGTTTTCTAGGGCATCTGCTAGCATGTTCCCGTTTATGAAAATGTGATGAATCTGTGTTTGTAAATTTTCTACTATCTCCCTTGCCTCTGTCATCATATCCTGTAACTCCTATGGGATTCTCCATTCTTTAGTGACTATACATATCATGTTTATTGAGTCAGTCTCCACAATAACGGAGTTATAGTTAGCTGAGGCACAATATTGTTGGCACATCAAAATTGCAATTGCTTCAACTTTAGTATTGGTGGTAATGCCAACTCTGCTTGCTTCAACCCATAACAAATCTCCCCGATGATTTCTTACACAGAAAACATAAGAACTCTCTCCAGGGTTTCCTTTTGAGGCCCCATAACAATTGCATTTAACCTGGCCCTCCTCTGGCCTTTTCCACACTATGTTCTTCACATATAGTTTAGGTCTATAATTATGTAGGAGATTTATAGTTTTCCCTCATTTTCTGGGGCATCTAATCCATGGGTAAGTGACTCTTATGAAGTGGTTAATGGTATTTTCACACTTAATTATCAGATTCATGAGACTTACATCCTTATCTCCTGGAGTTTCTTCTTTTCCACAACTCCCACAAGATCACAATTGATACTATTCTATAAACTGTCCTTAGTTTCCTTGCTCCTCTAAACTACCACCATTGTGAAATCAATTGTTGCAGGTGTGTATCCCTAACCTTAATTCCTGCACAATGAGCAAAGTATCTCCAAATGCAATTGGAGATGTAAGGAACAAATGTTCCATTGTTTCTACCTAGAATGTTTCACACCAATAACATCTTAAGACAATATTCATCTTCATTTGCTTCAGGTTATCATCAATAGCTATCCGTTTCTTCCATACCCTCCATAAAAAGAAATTCATCTTAAAAGGTAACCCCTTCCAGATGTTTGCTAGCCAGTCCCATTCATCCCTTTTTTTCCTCAAAAGATGGAAAGAAAATCTAACAGAGAATTCACCTTTTATTATGCCCATCCACCAAATGTTGTCCCTGCATTCTGACCTCTGTGGTTTGATGCATTCTATGATGTGGTCTGCCAATTCTTCAGAGATATAGTCCTTGAGTTCGCTTGATATCCAACCATTCTCATCTATGAAGTCTTTTACTTTTAGATTAGGTTCTTCCAGTCCACCAGCCTCTATATAATAAAGAGCACCCTGTTGTGTCCAATTATCATGCCAAAAGATGTAAGAATGATCTCGGACTTGCCACCATATTAGGTGCTCCACCTCTTCCCTTACTTCCACTAGCTTCTTCAAGATGTGGGATCCAAAAGTACCCCACATAGAGTTTGTCTTGACTCTGAAGATCCACCATAAATTAGCAAATAAGACCTTTGATACATCAAATAAAGATCGTATCCCAATTTCACCTTCTAGTATTAGATAGCATATAGCATCCCAAGTAACCCAATGTTTACATTTGACACCACCAGTTCTTCCCCAAAAAAATTTAGTCATTAGTTAGTGTAACCTATTGATGACTCCTTTGGGCGGGTTCATTACTGGTAGCAGGTGCACTAGCATAAACTGTAGCACATACGAGATCAAAGTGTACCTGCCTCCAAAAGACAGAGATTTATTTTGCCATCCCAATATCTTTCTACCTACTTTTATCACAATATGATCAAAATAGGTAATCTTCTTTCTTCTATAAAAAATTGGACCCCCTAGATATATGAAAGGAAACTTTCCTTGAGAAATCCCTGTCCACTTCCTCAGTTTGTTTGAAATAGCCACTGGGGTTTTCTCACACAAATAGAAAAAACTCTTATTCCTATTGATTAATCGCACTGACATTTGCTCATATTTCCATAGGACTGACATCATCATTTTAACCGATTTTCTATTTCCTGAGCAAAAAATATAGTATCATTTGTGTATGCCAAAACTTTAGCATACCAAAACCTTTAAATTTTGGCTGATCATGTAGACTATTCAACCCCCTAGATAGGACCTCGGCAGTGATAATAAACAAAATTGGGGATAGTGGGTAACCTTGTTTTAAGCCTCTGTTGGATTCAAGAACGCCATGTGCTTGACCATTCTCTAGTACAGAATACTAAATTTTTGAAATCAGCCTCCAAATCCTCAATGATCATCTTTGAAAATCTGAATTTCCTCAAAATCTTGGTCAGGAATCCCCATGACACTCTATCATAGGCTTTTTTCATATCCAATTTTACCATCACATTATGTCACTTATTCTTGATCCTGATATCTCTTATTATCTCTTGGGCCAATAGTAAATTTTCTGTGATGCTTCCACATTTGACAAAATCAGTCTGATTAAATGATATAAGCTTGGAAATGACCATCCCTAGTCTTGTATGAATCAATCTAGAAATAATTTTATTAACAAAATTATAGAGACTAATTGGCCTCATGTCTGAAACATTCTTCACATTCTTCTTCTTGGGTAATAAGACAAGATTTGTGTGAGTGATGAATTTTTGTAGTGTATGACCAATAAGAAAGCTTCAACCAACCTTGTGACATCCTCATCAATTATTTCCCAACACTTTTGAAAAAATAGACCAGAGAAACCATTCGGACCACTAGCACTGTCCCCACTCAAACTATTGACAGCTTCCCGTACTTTCCCCATAGTTGAATCTGCTGCCATCTGGGTATTCTCCTCTGGAGTAATGATGGTTGGAATATTTTCTATCAAATCTGGCCAATTTGTTACCTTTACCTTAGAAAATAGGTCCTTGTAGATTTTAACAACAGTTTTTCCAATCTGGTCCTGTATGCTAATCCATTCCCTGATTTATCACATATTTCGCTAATGTGCAGCCTTTTCCTCCTGTCCTTAACCACTGAATGGAAGAAATTTGTATTTCTATCCCCATCCTTGAACCATTTTAAACTCGATTTTTGTCTCCAATAATCCTCCTGTATAGCCTGAAATCTTGCTAATTCAACCTCTGACTTCTTTAAGTCCTGGTTATTTTTCTATGATGGATTAAACTTGAATTGGCTTTCTATATTACTGATTATACCTTTCGGTATGGCTACCTTCTCAAAGAGATTCTTATAAGTCATCCTGCTCCATCTGTATAGGGCCTTCTTTACTTTTTTCATTTTTGCATGAAATTTTGTAAATGGGTTACCCAAGAAATCAATCTTCCATGCCTCCCAAACAACCTACTAAAATTGATGATGTTTGACCCAAAGGTTCAGAAACTTGAAGGGCTTAATCACAACCACCTCTTTCATATTTCACTCCATTAATAAAGGTGTGTGATTTGATCCTTGCCGAACCAAATGTAGTACCTTAGAACTCGAGAGGATGTTTAAAAATTCCTACTTGATCATCACCTTGTCCAATCTTCTGAATATGCATTCCTCTTTTATCTTTCCATTTTACCATATAAATTTACTCCCTATTACAGGTGCATCTATCAAAGAGCAATTGTTAATACAATGAAAGAAATCAAATGCTTTATCAGTAGAGAAAGGAAACCCTCCACACTTCTTCTCCTTGTTAAAACATTAAAATCACCCCTCACTATCCACAATCCATTAATACTTTCCCCCGTGTATTCTATCTCCTCTTAAAGTTCTCACCTTTCCTGAGCTTAGCATCAAGCGTAGACAACTGTAACATCAATAGACATACCACTCTTCTCCAACACCACTATTACCTGCTAGTAACTATCTAATATTACATGACCCCTCCATCTATTTGCCAAAAACACCCATATTTTGAACGAACTATTGGAATAGGAATTCTGCATTCCCAATCTCCTGCTATAATTTTGTATCTCTCCATGATCTTGAAAAGGTTCTAGTAGAGCAATAAAAGAAAAATGATACCTCTTGTGTAAATCAATCACTCTCTCAAAGTATTTTTAAGAGTTGACTAATCTAATATTCCAGAATAAAATACTTTTAATCATTGGGGTTGGGTATCCTCTCTTTCTTTGCTTCTCCTTGTTTTAACTTGCAAAGGCAATAGAGATTGTCCAGCCCTGACTCTTTTGTACCCTCTCTTAAGGTCTGCAATCTATCTAGGAGATAGATCTCCTGCTTTTCTGGCACTTTGTATATTCATCTGTAAGTCCTCATCTTCATTTTCCTCTTGCATCCTATTTTTCTGTGTAGGAGTGAAATCTTTTAATTTGTTCAACATGGTCATCACTTTCTTTATCTAGTGAATTTTCCTTCTTAGATAAATCATCTGGCTCTGTATTTCTTTGCTCATTGTCTTTGGTAGCACCTGTCCATACCCCAATGTCAGTGGTTTTGCCTTCTTTTGGAGTTTCCCCAGCAACTGTTTTTATACCTATCCCATGTTCTAATGACTTCTACTGCTTTGACCTCGACTGAAACGTGTCTTCGACCCATTGTTTTGTTGATTTGTTCATTGGGGTCAAGTTATCCTTCTGTTTGTTCTCTACCTTATCCTCCCAGCTGACCTCAACCTCCTCCACTAAAGCTTCAAATTTATTCTTGGTGTTCATATTTCCAGTCATCCTTCCTTTAGCACTCCATGTCTGCTTCGCCTCTTGATGTCTACCCCTTCCCTGCTGACTCCTATTTTTCTGAACTTTGAAATTATCCTCATCTCTAACCTGCTCCTGCGCTTGTTCATCTTGTCTAGTGGTGGTTTGTTCACCAGTGATTTGGTTAAAGTCCTGATGAGTCGTGAAGTTATGACTCTTATAATGCTTTAAACATAGAATTTTTGTGGGTTCTCAAGCAATTTTATTGGTTTGATATGATGTTTTGTGTTAATTCGCAAGGAAAGGGATAAGGCAAGGAAATTCGAGCGAAATGCAAGAAAAGGACTGAAAGAAGTGCAAGTGTGGACACACAAAGGACACCACTGCCCATGCAGCATCACATGGACCATAGAAGACTAAACCTGACCTAGGCGCCTTGGAGCAAAAATGGATTAAGTGAAGCACCATGGGTGTTCTCACGGCCTGTGGAGAATTGAATGGCCCGTCTGGAATGGCGTGATCTCTTACTTGGCCTGTGGACAAACAATTGAACCAAAAGGAGCAAGGCTGGTTCAACGGACTGTTGCACAGATCGTGGAACCATGTACAAATCATCAAGGCCGTCGTGAAGTCAAAATGACTTGGGGCAATTACTGTCAAAAATTAGAGAAAAACACGCAAAGGTGAGTCCATGTGACCTCACATGGACTGTGAACCTGACACAGGTCGTGAGGCCCACTCATGAAGGGGTGTGCAGCTTCGAAGCTAAGTACGCAACCACTGATTGTTTCACGATCCGTGTAGAGTCACACGAGTCGTGCCAGAGACCGTAACCCATGCCGACGTCTATTTTCCTATTTTAAGTTGGATTATATTTTCCATGTATATATAAATATTTTTTATTCCATTTTTACAAACCATTTACCACTGGATATGAAAAATGATAAGAGAACACTATTGTATGCCTAACTACATTTAGATCTTGGATTTTGATCTTCTCTTTGAGATTTTAATTCGTGGTTTTCTTCCTTTATCAATAGTACTTCTTTACCATAATTTTTTTATCTTCTTGTGGGATATTTACATTGAATATGCTAGGCTAAACTCACAACTAGGGTTGTGAGAACCATGACAACTCAATAAGGTAGACAAATTTGGGGCGAATCTCGGGATTGGTTATTGCATACATTGTATTGTTCTTCACTTTAATTTCTTCCTTAATGAGTCGACGCAGGGTATGCATGTATTTATTGCTTGCTCGGGTGGGGTGTAGCAATTAGGAAAAGAACTCCACAACAGAAATTCAAGGTTAATAACATAGTCTAAGTACTTGAGACCGGAAGGTAAGAGTATTCTGGGATCCATAGCAAGGGTTAAGAATATACATTCCAAGATTGGGAGGTGAGGAATGAAATGAATCTAAGGACCAGGAGGTGAACTAGATGTTAACTACTAACTTTTTTGATCTTGTATACATAATCATGAATGGATTTACTAAGCAAATTTGGCTATTGAATTGAACGTCATGGGGAACACAATTCTAGCTTCTAATCAATTTTTTGAAATCCCGTAGTTATTAAAGTCCTTTTAATATTTTACTTAGCTTCACTAGTTCTCAACCTTAAAATTTCATTTATTTTATGCACTCTTGTTTTTGGGAATAGATATTACATCTGAAATCGGGTACTAATATATATATATATATATATATATATATATATATTCTCACACATTCCCTATGGGATCGACTTCAATTCTTGTTGAGTTCTAGATTTTGATCAACAACCGCTTTACTATTCCTTTTGGAGTATAAATTTAGGCTTACCAACTTTTGGCGTCGTTACCAGGGAGTATGACGAAGTAATAGTCTATTAGTTGCTATTTGCACTTTGTAAAACTATTTCCTAATTTTACTTTTATTTTGTGTTTTTGCTTTTTGTAGGGAACCAGTGTTGTATGCCAAACATCTAAAGTAAGGATGAAACACTTATTCCCTACTGCTCCGATTTGATAAAGCTAATCGGCAATATGAATGCGTAAGATCGAGAAGCATAGAGGAGGAGCGAGTTGGCAGTGAATACTGCAGCTTGGGGAAATGACAGTCTGGGTCTAGACGATCTTGCTGGTAATGGGGTGCCATCTATACCACCACTATAGCAGCAACCTGTATTGAGACCGCAGGTTCCCCAACATCCACAAGCAGCTAATGATGATGATGATGATGATTGTGTTGGGACTACAGGAGCAATAATCCTTCCCCCGCTGCCTGCAGGTGTCAAATTTACCATCATTAGCACTATGCTTCAGATGCTCACCTTGAAAGGGCTATCCAGCGGAGCAACAACTGAAGACGCAAATCAGCATGTCATGAACTTTGTGGCTGCATGCCAATCGTCTGAAATTACAGGGGTCAATCAACAAGCTATATTGTTGAGATTTTTCCCATTGTCTCTTGCTGGCGAGGCAACAAAGTGGCTTAATGAGCTTTCTCATGATTCCATTCGCACCTGAGGAGAGTTTAAAGAGGCTTTCTGGGAAAGATTCTTTGCTGCATCTACGAAGTTAAAGATCAAAGATGAGATTGGGTCCCATAAGTAATTACCGACCGAAGCACTAAATGAAACATGAGAGAGATTCAGTCAGAAGATCAAGCAGTGTTCCAACCAGAATCTCACGGATGAGCACTTGAAAGAAGTCTTCTATAGGTCTTGCAACTTTGTGACTAAGCTTATTATTGATGCAACATGTGGTGGATCATACATGGCTAGAACTTTCCCAGATATCATAGTGATTTTGGATCAGGTAGCTAAGAACAACAGGGCATGGTATACCAGAGATGGAGACTGCTCTAGGTTTATCTTTGAGATGACTATGGAGCAAAGGAAGAAAAACAAAGAGCGGGAATAAGATATGGCTCATATGCAGACCCAAATAGACTTGTTGATGAAGAGACTGCTAGGTGGAGTATTAAAAAAGGTTAAAGTTATGGACACCTTGACCAAGTATGATGAGCTAGGCTTCGATTTTGATGAGAAGGCAAACTTTTTAAGCCACCAGGGTTTAGGGGACATACAACTCTGAAAACCAAGGTCGAAACTATGGTCATGATAATTACCAAGGGAGCTAGCAAAACAGAGACAGCTATAGGAGTGACAAAAAAGGAGTGTATGTGTCACCTATGAATCGAGAACACCAAAACAATAGCAGTGGAAATTCAAAATTAGAGGAGCTGATGGCGAAAGTCCTTGACAAAGTGGAAGCCACAGAGATTTGGGTGCGAGATTCGAGAGGAGAGATGAGTAGTGTTATTCAGTTGGTCAACTCACATTCCACCTTGATCAAGCAATTGGAGCAACAAATGGCGAAACTGTCAGCTGATGTCTCACAAGTTACACCTCCTTTTTGAGAATAACGTAGTCGTTGTCAAGAAATAGAATCTAACCAACCAAGGGAATACATGGACTTAGGAGAATTCAATTCATACAATTTGAGTGATTAACCAACTTACTTCCCCAAAAGGGGGGAGGAGGGAGGGGTTTTTGCAATAATCAGTAGAAAATTAAACCTAAGTAACACTAGAGTTAAATCAATATGGAGAGAAACTAGGGTATTGTGTTCCCCATGATTTCTAACTTAGTTTCATCGAATAACCTAATTCTTTTCCTATTCATTACTAAGTCGGTCCAGTCAGTCACACTAGACAGGTTCTAATGTTGGCCACTATCAGAAAACATGCAAATTGAAGAGACTTAATTAATACATGCATGCACACTTTTCAAGAATTATGAATTATCTGGTTTTACTTTATTAGTTCTTCATGGTTCCCACAACCCTAGTTGTGGATTTAGCTACTCGTGATTTGTGTAGATGCAAGACTTAAGAATTAGAATAATATAATAGAGCACTTGCACAATTGAATTAAGAACAAGCAAGTCCAAACTTCAAAAAGAATCACAAGATTAAATATTAAATCAAAGTACAAGTGTTTCTCAAAACTCTCCAATGTTACATCAACTCAATCTCATTATTTTCCTCTCTCCAATGTTACCTCTACTCAATCTCACTATTTTTCCTCTGTAACTGCCGAGCTCTCCATGTACTATATGAAAAATAAGCTAAAAAATCTATTTATAATATTTAAAATACATGTCCCAAACAAAATAGGATAGCTGGGTCGGCATGCCTCTCAAACAGGTTAACAGGTCGTATTGCATTCCATAGCCCATAGTCGGGGTGTCGTAAAATGTTGCTAGAAACTTACACTTGAGGTCTATGATACCCCTCTATGAACCATAAAGTGATTTATGACCTGTAGGGGGATTTCGTCTATTGAATCTTCAGAAAGTCCCTCATCTCTAATCCTCAGGGCACGAACCATGTTCTACGACTCGTAACCCAATCCATGACCCATCAGTATGTTCTCAAAACTACTTCAAAGAATCAGCCCCTCACTGGAATTGTCCATAAAAACTCTTTCACGGCCTATTAAGTGCACTACAACCAGTAAAGTGTTTCGTACATCACCATAATCATCAAATTCTACATTTCTTCCCAAAATCAAGGCCAACCCTGGAATCCTGCAAATACAACACAAAAACACATAAAACCAACTAACATCGCATTGAGAACATACAAAATTTCAAGTTTTAAGCATCTAAAGTGTTGTATTTTGATAGCACACCAACACCCTCAACTTAAAATTGTTGCTTGTCCTCAAGGACAGGCTCAATCTATACAAGTAATACAGTAACACACAGACCTCAACCCAATGGCATACATCACTTTAAACATAAACTTAGATACGCACACCACTTTTTCAAAACAGCCTCAGATAGCTATCTAGCGAACCAATACAGACTAGTGCATCTGACAACACAACTATGACAAGTGAGGTACTATTAACAATCCACAATCATTGAATAAGTCTAACACAATGCAAGTGCACTCACAGAAAGAAGTCCCATATCTCACTCTTAATGATGTTTTTATGTATAACCTTGGGACTATGCAAAATCTCTCACCCTCACAAAAGATATTCATACATCATGCCTAATACCATAGGCTTACCCCTATAGTCATGACTAAGACCTTTGACCACCTGGACTAGGATCACTTTAGGACTTTATAGGCTTATGCCGTAGGCTCAAGGGGATTTGGATTGGTATTTTGGGAACACAATGACTAAAGACCCTCCTTGCCATTGTGTTTTCCTACACTCTTGACCTACCAATACTGTTATTTTTCATCTCATTCTCCCTTTCTTCTATTTCAAGCTTTTCTGGATGCTTTCTTTTCATTCTTTAGTTTTTTGCCTTGCTTTTCTTTTTAACTTTCAACTAAGGCATCACTTATTTTTCTTGCACCCGGTACATGATTTTTTCCCTTTTTCTATATCACTAACTTTTCTCTCATTTTTGTGTTTCACCCTTGCACCAGCCACCCTCAACTTAAGCTTTTGCCCTGAGCTAAAGTGAACATTATCTGTCCTCAGAACCAGGGCCACTTTTAGTAGTCATCCTCAACTTAGGCTTTTTGCCTCAGTCAAGGTAAAGAATGTTCAAGGAAGGACCGGGGCCAATTTTAGGATTTTTCAAATAACAAGGCAAGGTTAAGTAGGCGTTTACAAAGAATGGGTACATGTCAGGCTCAAACATTAGGATCAAGGGATATACTACAATTTTGGTTGGTTATTTAGGCTAAGTGGACTTTTAAGTACAATGGTCTAAGATCCTTTCCTAATCCAATTAATCTACAGTCTAACTTAGAGTAATAGGGTAAGTTCTAAATTAGCACACAACACATGAATTTAGCAATTTAGGCTCACACTCACATGGCACTGACTACATTATTAACAAAAGACTCTCAGATCATGCTTTTTATCTCAATTTATCCTCACTTATCAGAACAAGCATTGTCAACTCACCTAAACATGCATTGTTGCTACCTAAACTAACTAATCAAAATTTTAGTAGGCATCAGTTTTCAAACAAAACAAAAACTATATGAGTAGGTATTAGTACTATATGCTACAAATACTACCTAAACATCCTAAACATGCCAGTTCAACAAAAAATAAATATCTATGGGAAAAGGAACACAGGCAAGAAAACCTCAGGATCAAAAATTGGGGTAGTTATGGACCCAAGCTACTCAGACTTCACTGAGGCCCATAACTACCCACACCCTCATCGAAAAAGAGGTGTATTGTCCCGGATGCACCCAATCATAGAAAAATAAAATATAAGGGGTCAAAAATCATACCTTGGCACCTAAGCACTAGTGTGTGGCTGAGTATGACCACCCTCGCCCAGCGAGGTGGTTTCCTCAGTTGTCATGACCCAAGCCTAGAACCTAGACGTGACACGGCAAATGGAAACTTGAAGGGACCCAAACAAGTCTCTTAGTATATCAATCACACATTCTTGGTCGCAGAAGTAAAGTAAACAACAACAAGAGATATAATAAAAAGGAAGCGGGACTAAAGGAAGTCTTTGATAATAATTAAAGCATTAAAGAGCCAAACTCAAGCATAAGTAAATCACAATATCTAACAACAACTCTAACATGGAATGGGGTAGGGGCCAAGACACTTTCCGACCTCACCCTCATAGTAACAAATGTTCGACATAAAAAAGTCTCAAAATAACAAGAGTAATAAAGATAGTGTCCTCAGACTTGAGGACTCACCAAAGTTTTCTTCAAAGGATCATACTAGCTATGTGGAGGATGATCAAATATTGCTCCAGTCCCTACATGTAGGATGCAATGCAATAAGACATAAGCTAATATAGTCAAAATGCATAATAATAAGCAATAGATAAGTGTAATCTAAATATGGCATGCATGATCAATGCTTGAAATAAAATATGCTTGTAAATTATTCAACTTGCATAGAACATAGTACATGTGTGGGAAGAGACCCTAACAGACAAAAGTAAGACCAAGTAAGCTACAACTTGGAATCCCGATGATTATCCTTCATCGGTAAAGAGGTGGTCTACTTGCTAAGGTAAACCATACTTCACCATATGGGAACTTATCTCATTTCGGAGAAGTAACTCTCCTTATGAGAATTCGTCCTATTTCGGAGTGGATTTCATGATAAAGTGCACTAAATAGATCCACTACTATAAAAAGGATAAAGTATAATCCTATGTTAGCACATAGTTTGAGGAAAGGAGTATGGACGCTTGAAGATAGTTCACGCCGACATCCAATCCATCGGTGCTAAGGTGAGCATGACTTGTAAGAACTTGAAATAATCATACTTTAATCAAAACATGAATAACTTGTAAGAACATGACTTGAGTAGCTCATAAACATGCTTGACCTCTAAAGGTGAACCTAACTTGAAACATGATAGTAGATCATAATCATACATGAACCCTTGCTTTAACATGAATGGCTCACAAGAGGTAAAAATCTTGAAATAGGACTTATTTTGATACTTGTAACATCATAGATAGTTTTCATGAATTCAATACATACTTGAAAGCCCCTAATCATCATATGTCACTTGACTTGTAAATCATGTAATAGATCATCAATAACTTGAGAACTCTTTACTTGACATTTTATCAAATATATGATGGGTTCGTGATACTTGTTCAAAATCAAGAAATTAAAGAGTGAAATAAGATGAGAAAACTTAATGCAAATTCCCACCAACTTGTAGTAAAACCCTCATGTATGGTACCTTAAAATCCAACATCAAAACTAATAATAGATCATAATTTCATAGCTCAAAACATGCATTGTCTAAATAGATAAAGATCAACTCATAGTATAAGCTTGAAATAGATAGACATGCATAACTAATTAATATTTTATAAAAGCCAAACATAATTTATACTCATAATCCATAATAAAAGATACTTATAGATGATACAACTTAAAAACATGTAATTTTCATGAAAGAAATATTGGGCTCCATGGGTGAAAGGACCCAATGGATGAAACCCACATACCTCAGGGGCTATGACCCCAATGCCTTTGGGCGCATAGGAAAAACTAAGGAAAAAGTTGAACAGGTCCACGTCTGGTCCATGATATAGACCTATCAGGGAGGAAGAATTAACACTGATTTGCGCTCCAGGCGCATCGTGGCCTAGTACTGACAGACACTGTTTTACGAAAATTAGCAATAATTATTTTTTGCGATGAGTCATCTGAAATCCGGATTATACCCATTTTCTACTTAATTTTGCCCCCTAATTGAGAATATGAAGTTAGATTTTTGATACCATCACAAATTTTGAGATATATGAAAATTACGATTATGGACATTTTTGAAGAACATTTTTGGGGCATTTCAATATTTTCCCTTTGGGAACATTCATCCCCAAATGTCAAAGAAACATGCATAAAACAAGTAATCATAAAGACTTCAGTCCGACATGAATGCAACAAACGCATTTGAACATCATTTTTAAAAAGTCTTAACATGAATGTCAAAAATCATCATAAACTTGTTACCATAAATATGAATGCATGCAAAATGACATGAGGGCTGAAACTTAAGACTCGAAATCATATAACAGACTTAAATTATTACCTTCAGCTTGAGTAGAGTGGAAGAGACATGTATATCACTTTTTCATGTCTGCCTCAGCTTCCAATGTGGCACTTTTAATTTGTTGGTTCCTCCAAAGGACCTTGACGAAAGCTACATCGTTGTTTCTCAACCTCTTCACTTGTCTATCCAATATTTCCACCATGACCTCCTTATAGTTCAAATTATCTCCTATGACACCCACAACATCCAAGGGCACTATAGTACTTAGGTCACCCACGCATTTCCTCAACATGGACACATGGAAGACCGGATGAATCATATTCATCTCCATAAGGAACTCCAACTTATATGCAACCTACCTACTTTCCTCAAAACTTTATAGGGATCCACAAATCTTGGGCTGAATTTCCCCTTCTTGCCAAACCGGACCACACCCTTCATGGGTGAGACTTTCAAATAGATCTAATCACCAACCTCAAACTCAAGATCTCTTCTCCTCACAACAGAATAGGACTTTTGTCTACTTTGGGCTGTTTTCAATCTCTCCCTAATCAACCTCACCTTCTCCAAGGCCTCCATGACCAAATTAGGACCTAGCAAAGCCATTTCCCCCACTTTAAACCACCCAACTATGGATCTACAACGTCTATGATATAAAGCTTCAAAGTGAGCCATACCAATGTTTGAGTGGTAGCTATTGTTGTAAGCAAACTCAATGAGTGGAAGACGTTCATCCCAACTAACCTTAAACTCCAAAACATAAGCCCTAAGCATATCCTCAAGAGTTTGGATAATATTCTCGGCTTGACCATCCGTTTGAGGATGAAAAGTCATGCTAAGCTTAACCTTGGTACCGAGACCTCTTTGAAATGACCTCTAAGAATTGAGCACCCCGATCCAAAATGATAGACAAGGGCACCCCATGCAATCTAACCAACTCATGAATGTATAACTTGGCAAAATTCTCTGCACTATAAGTAGTTTTCACCAGTAGGAAGTGAGCTGACTTTGTCATTCTATCCACTACAACCCTAATAGATTCAAAATGTTTCCTAGTCTTAGGCAACCCAAGCCATAAGTAGTTTTAACCGGTAGAAAGTGAGCCGACTTTGTCATTCTATCCACAACAACCAAAATAGAGTTGAAAATGTTGCCTAGTCTTAGGCAACCCAACCATAAAATCCATGTTGATATCTTCCCACTTCCAAGTAGGAATCTCTATATCTTAGGCTAGGTCACCCGACCTTTGATATTCAAATTTCACTTGTTGACAATTGTGACATCCGAATATGAACTTGGCAATGTCTCTCTTCATACCACCCCACCAATACACTTCCCTCAAGTCTCCATACATCTTTGTAAAACCAGGGTGAATGAAATAGGATGAATTATGAGCCTCCTTCAAGATCAATTCTTTTAAGTCATCCACATTTGGCACACACAATCTATCTTGGTACCTATGGGCCCCATCTCCCCCTTGGGAGAAAACCTCCACTTTACCATCTCTCACCAAGGCCTTCAACTCTATCAACATGGGGTCAAGATCTTATTTTACCTTTACCTCATCAATCAAGTAAGATTTAGAACCATAAACCACCACTACACCATCATTATCAACTTCATCCAACCTAACCCCCAATCTAGCCACCATATTGAAGACTCTTGTGGTTGGTAAAAACATCAACATGAGCACCATACAAGTAGTGACACAAAATTTTCAAATTAAATACCACGACCACCAATTCAAGATCATGGGGGGAAGGGATAATTCTTCTCATGCACCTTAAATTGCCTAGAGGCATATGCTATCAGCTTACCATTTTACATCAAAACACACCTTAAGCTAATTCTTGAGGCATCACAATATACTACAAATCCTTCTAACTCTTCTGGTAGAGCCAAGATAGAAGCACAGAAAAGCTTATCTTTCAAGATTTGGAAACTATTTTTACAATCATCGATCCACACAAATTTTGCCTTTTTTTGGGTCAACTTTGTCATAGGAAAAGCAATAGAAGAGAACCCACTTACAAACCTCCGGTAATAACTTGTCGAACCCAAGAAACTCCTAATATTCGATGGAGTCAAAGGTCTAGACCAATTTCTAATCACCTCCGTCTTCTTAGGATCCACCTTAATGCCATCACCCGACACCACTTGCCCTAGAAAAGCAATGTCTTTCAACCAAAACTCACATTTTTCATATTTAGCATACAACCTCTCCTCCATCAAGATTTGCAACACCACTCTCAAGTGATTCACATGCTCCTCCTCACTATGGGAATAAATCAAGATATCATCAACGAAAACCACCACAAACAAGTTAACGTTAAAAACCCTATTCATGAGATCGATAAATATAGTTGGTGCATTAGTCAACCCAAAGGACATAATCACAAACTCAAACTGCTCATACCTAGTTCGAAAAGTCATCTTGGGAATGACACTCCCTCACTTTCACTTGGTGATACCCGGACCGAAGATCAATCTTAGAAAAGTGACTAGCCCCTTGAAGTTGATCAAAAAAGTCATCAGTCCTTGGTAGAGGGTACTTGTTCTTTATGGTAACCCTATTAAGTTGCCTGTAATCAATGCACATTCTAAGAAAACCATCCTTTTTCTTCACAAATAACACTAGTGCACCCCAAGGTGACTTACTAGGCCTTATGAAACCCTTAACACAACAAATGAACCTACAATTGACCACCAAATCATGACCTTCACACTCAAGCAGAGCAATAAGGTTAGAGAATTGAAATTTAACCCGACAGGTTGTATAATCAATAGAAGCACAATATGCATGCAACCAATCCATCCCAAAAATGACATCAAAATCCACCATATCTAATTCAACAAAATCACAAGACAAGACGTTATGCAATATGAACACAAAAAAAATTCTATAGACTCTTTTAGCAACAATAGACTCACCAACAGGGGTAGACACTTCAAAAGGTTCACACAACAATTCGGGACTAACATAAAGCATTTTGGCAACAAAAGGAGTAATAAAAGAAAGAGTAGTCACCCAGGTCTATCAATGCATACACATCAAAATAAAAAATCTTTAAAATACCAGTGACAACATCGGGCACATCATCCACCCATTGTCTCCCTTGAAGAGCATAGAATCTATTTTTCCTTAGAGTACCCCCTTGTTGGCCTCCTCTAACCCTTGGACCCGCATTTACACCTTGCCATTATGCACGACCATCTCTACCTATATTTTGAGCATGAGGACAATAAACAACCTTATGACCCATCTCACCACAACCAAAGCAAGCATTAGAATTCCTCAAACATGGACCACTATGATTCTTTTCACACCTTGGGCATCTAGGATTTGCCATTCCTCCATTACCACCTTGGAACCTCAGGTTGGTCACCCTATCATTAGCAAAACTCTTAAAAGGAACATTGGATGACCCTAGGCCTTGGAACTTATGACATTAAGAAAATCGGCCACCCTTAGATACCTAGAAAACCACCTTCAAAATGAGCACTCTTGGACTCACCACTTCTTCTTTTTCTAAGATTTTCCCCCTCTAGTTACTCAACATATGTCATGAGCCGACAAAAATCCATATCACCTACTAGCATGGCGGTACAACAATCCTCATTAACCAAGTCAGACACTCCCGACACAAATTTGTTCATCCTTGACCTAGCCTCAACAACCAATTATGCAACATACTTGGAGAGCTGGTTGAACTTGAGGGAATACTCCCTCACACTCATGAAACCTTACTTAAGGTTCATAAACTCCACCATCTTAAACTCCCTTAACTCGATAGGAAAGAACCAACAGAGGAATACGACCTTGAACTCTTCCCAAAGGATAGCATCATCATTCCCCTACTCCAACTTCCATTATGTAAACAAAATTTAAGCCACCCCTTTGAGTTGGTAGGCCACCAACTCCGACCTTTCCTCTCAATTGACCCCCATGATAGATAGAACCTTATACACCTCATCTATGAACTCTTAGGGATCCTCATACGCCATGGACCCATGGAACTCCAGTGGGTTCATTCTAGTGAAATCCCTCACCCTAGAAACCAGAGTGGGAGCATGAAGGGATTGGGCCCCTTGGTTAATTTGGTTGGCCATAGCATGAGCCAAAATCGTAATAGCATCCCAAAACTCATCTTGGGCTACCCCTCCACCTTGAGGAGATTGAGGAGCAGGAGGGGCCGATTGCTCCTCGAGTGTATAGGCTCTCCTTAGTCTCCCACTTGGAATCAACATGATATAGAAGAGCAAAGAGCATTCATTAAGGAAAAAAATCCTTACACTTACATCTAAAGCAAAATATAGACCACGAAGAAGTCAAACATTACCTAAAATGCCTCATAGCCTCCCATTCATAGTTGTAGCGCACTTCACAACCATGAATAAGACTAGAATCGATGAAGTGTGTTGGATTTCAAGGACCATTAACAACCTAGTACTCTGATACCAAGCTTGTCACGACCCAACCACAGGGCCTAGACATGACACGGTGAATTGGGAACCCAAAGAGACCCTAAACAAGCTTTTTATCACATCATTTACACATCATTGGTCGTGGAAACAAAATAAACAACACATGGTATAATAAAAAGGAAAGCAGGACTAAGGGAAATCTTGATATTAACAAAAGCATAAAAGAGTCAAACTTATAGCATAAGTACATCATAATATCCAACAAAACCTCTAACATGGAATGTAGAGGGGCTAAGATACTTTTTGGGCTCACCCTCATAATAACAAGTGTTCAAGATAAGGAAGTCTCAAATAGCACGAGTAATTTAGATAGTATCCTCGGACTTTATGACTCACTAAAGCTTATCTCTGAAGTATCAACTAGCCACGTGGAGTGTGATCAAAAGGTGCTCTGGTCCCTACATTGTAATATCATGTAGGGATAGAGTATGCATTAGTATGTCTGAATGTACTAAGTATGCAGGATACAATGCAACAAAACATAAGCCAATATAGTCAAAACGTATAGTCATAAGCAATAAATATATAATCTCAATATGGCATGTATGATCAATGCTAATAGTAAAACATGCTTGTAAATTATTCATCTTGCACAATATATAAAGTATACACATATGTGGGTAGCAACCTCAATAGACATAGACCAAGTAGCTACAACTTGGAATCCAAGGCATGACAACCCCTCGGTAAGGTGGACGGGCATGACACCCCTTGGCTAGGTGTGGTTTACTTGACAAGGCAAACCAAACATGATAACATTACTAGATGGATCCACTAGTATAGCAAGGATAATAATCATAATCCTATGGTGGCACATAGTTTATGGACAACAGACTTTATATAAGGACCCCTTGAGTCGAGGCCCCATCTTAAGCCTCAATCGGTGCTAACTCAAATCCCATGAAATACTTGAAATAATCATAATTATATAGCTTGTAAGAAATATGAAACATCACATGAGTAGCTCTTGAAACATGCTTAACCTCGACTTGTGAGCATAAGTTAAAACATGAGAGCAAATCATAATCATACTTGAACCATTGCTTTAACATGAATGGCTCACAAGAGGTAAAACCTTGAAATAGGGTTTAGCTTGCAATTTGAAAGATTATAGATAATTTTCAAGAATTTAATACATACTTGAAAGCCCTTAATCATCATATAGTCACTTGACTAGCAAATCATGAAATAGATCATTAATAGCTTTAGAATTCTTGACTTGACATTTTCTCAAACACTTGGTGGGTTCATGATACTCATTCAAAATCATGCAATTCGACGGTGAAATAAGATGAGAAAACTTAATACAAATCAACAGACCAACATGTAGTAAAACCCTCATGTTAGGTACTTTGAAATCTATCATCAAAACTTATAATAGATCATAGTTTCATAGCTCAAAACATGCATAGTCTCAATAGAGAAAGATCAACTCATAGTGCAAGCTTAAATATAGGTACTAATGCATAATCAATAATACTTTTATAAAACCCTAACATAATTCATGCTCATATTTCATAATAAGAGATACCCATAAGTAATACAACTTGAAATCATGCACTTTTCATAAAAAGAAAAACTAGACGCCATGGGTGAAAGGACCCAATGGATGAAACCCACATACCTCATATTTGGATTTTTATGAGATGAGCTTCAAGGAAACTTAGAGCTTGAACTGAATCCTTGAGTTCCAAAGTTAAGCTTGAAATAAGTTATTTTGTTAAGTCTTGGAGAGGTCTTTATGAGGGTTTTGAGTGATATGAAGTTGAATAATGGCTAAATATGAGTGATTTCATGTTTTAGTGGGCTTGGGGCTATGACCCTAATGCCCTTGGGCGCATAGAAAAAGTAAGGAAAAAGTTGTACTGGTTTATGTTTGATCCGTAACGTGGACCCAATATGAAGGAACATTTTACAATACTCCGCGCCCCTGGCGCATCGTGGCCAAGGTGCAGATGCTCTCCAGAATTCAAAAATTAGCGAAAATTAATTTTTGCTACGGGTCCTCTAAAATTTGGGTTATACTCATCTCCCACTCAATTTTTCCCCCGAGCACTTTACAACCATGAATAAGACTAGAATTGATGAAGTGTTTGGATTTCAAGGACCATTAACAACCTAGTGCTCTGATACCAAGCTTTTCACGACCATTTTTGATATCACATATAAATTTTGAGATATATGAAAATTATGTTTATGGGCATTCCAAAGCACATTTTTGGGGCATTTCATTGCCCAAGCCCCTCATGCTCCCACTCTGGCTTCTCGATTGAGGAATTTCACAAGAATGAACACACCACAGTTCTATGGGTCCAAGATTGATGAGGATTCCCAAGAATTCATAGATTAGGTATACAAGGAGCTATCCATCATGGAGGTTGATTCAAAGGAAAAGGCAGAGTTGGCAGCCTACTAACTCAAAGGGGTGGCTCAAATATTGTTTACACAATGGAAATTGGAGAGGAGGGATGATGATGCTATAACTTGGGAGGAGTTCAAAGCCTTATTCCTCAACAAGTTCTTTCCTATCGAGCTAAGGGAGGCTAAAATGATAGACTTTATGAACCTTAAGCAAGGTTCCATGAATGTAAGGGAGTATACCATCAAGTTTAACAAACTCTCTAAGTATGTTCCACAATTAGTTGCCAAACCTAGATCAAGGATGAACAAATTTGTGTCAGGAGTGTCTAACTTGGTCAATGAGGAGTGTCATACCACCATGCTAGTAGGAGATATGGACTTGTCTTGGCTCATGTTTTATATCGAGCAACTAGAGGTGGAAAGGCTTAGAAAAAAAAGAAGTGGTGAGTCCAAGAGGGCTCATTTTGAACTTGGTTTCCAAGGTTTTAAGGGTGGCTGATTTTCTCAAGGTCACAAGTTCCAAGGCCAAGGGTCATCCAATGCTCCTAACAAGAGATTTGCTAATGGTAGGGTGACCAACTCGAGATTCCAAGGTGGTAATAGAGGAATGACAAATCCTAGATGCCTAAAGTCTACCAAAAATCATAGTGGTCCATGTTTGAGGAATTCTAATGCTTTCTTTGGTTGCGGTTCAATGGGTCACAATATATTGACCGTCCTCATACTCTAGGACAAGGTGCAAATGCAGGTCCAAGGGATAAGGTAGGCCAACAAGGGGGTGCTCCAAGGCAAAATAGATTCTATCCTCTATAAGGAAGGCAAAAGGTGGATTAGATGCCTGATGTCATCACCGGTATGTTAAATATTTTTATTTTGATGTGTACGCATTGATAGACCTGGTTGCCACTCTTTCTTTTTTTACTTCTTTTATTGTCAAAAAGCTTTATGTTAGTCCAAATTGTTGTGTGAACCTTGTGAAGTGTCAACCTCGATTGGTAAGTCTATTGTTGCTAAGAGAGTCCATATAAGAATTTTCCCATGTTCATATTGCATAAAGTCTTTCCTTGTGATTTGGTTGAATTAGATATGGTGGATTTTGATGTCATTCTTGGGATGAATTGGTTCCATACAAATTATGTTTCTATTGATTGTAGAACCTGTAGGGTTAAATTTCAATTCCTTAATAAACCTGTCCTTGAGTGGAAAAGTTATGATGTGGCGGTCAAGGGTAGATTCATTTCATATTTTAAACCCCAAAAGTTGATTTCTAAGGGTTTCCTATATCATCTTGTAAGGGTTAGGGATGTTGAGTCCAAAGTTCTTTCTATTGAGTTGGTTCTGGTGGTTAATCAGCTTCTTGATGTCTTTCTTGATGAGCTTCCTAGTGTTCCTCATGAAAGATAAATAGACTTTGGTATAGACCTCATTCTCGATACTCAACCTATTTCCATTCCCCCTTACCACATGGACCCAGTGGAATTGAAGGAGTTGAATCAATTGAGGGATTTGTTGAAAAATGGTTTCATAAGGCCTAGTCAGTCACCTTGGGGTGCACGGGTGTTATTTGTGAAAAAAGGGACAGTTCCCTTAGAATGTGCATTGATTACCAATAATTTAATAGAGTCAACATAAAGAACAAGTACCCTATACCAAGGATTCGTTAGTCACTTTTCTAAGATTGATCTTTGGTATGGATACCACTAAGTGAAAGTGAGGGAGTTTGATATTCCCAAGATGACTTTCCAAACTAGGTATAGGAAGTTTGAGTTTATGGTCATGTCCTTTGTGTTGACTACTGCACCTGCTATATTTATTGATCTTAAGAATATGGCTTTAAACCCTACCTTGACATGTTCGTGGTGGTCTTTATTGATGATATCTTAATTTATTCCCATAGCGAGAAGGAGTGTGTGATCACTTGAGGCTGGTGTTGGAAATCTTGAGCGAGGAGAAGTTGTATGCAAAATATGAAAAATGTGAGTTTTAGTTGAAAGAGGTTGCTTTTCTAGGGCATGTGATGTCAGGTGATGGCATTAAGGAAGATCCTAAGATGACGGAGGTAATTAGGAATTGACCTAGACCCTTAACTCTATCAGATATTAGGAGCTTGTTGGGTTTGGCGGGTTATTACCGGAGGTTTGTGAATGGCTTTTCTTCTATTGCTTCCCCGATGACAAAGTTGACCCTAAAGAAGGCAAAATTCTTGTGGACCGATGAATATGAGAAGAGTTTTCAAACTTTGAAAGATAAACTTGTCTTCACTCCTATCTTGGCTCTACAGGAAGGGTTGGAGGGGTTTGTGGTATATTGTGATGCCTCAAGAAATGGTTTGGGGTGTGTTTTCCTACAAAATTGCAAGGTGATAACATATGCCTCTAGACAACTTAAGGTGCACGAGAAGAATTATCCTACCCATGATCTTCAATTGGTGATCGTGGATTTTTCTTTGAAGATTTAGCGTCACTACTTGTATGGGGTTCATTGTGATGTGTTTACCGACTATAAGAGTCTCCAATATGTGTTCTCCCAAAAAGATCTTTACTTGAGAAAAAAAAGGTAGTTAGAGCTCTTTAAAGATTATGACATGAGTGTACATTACCATCCTAGCAAAGCTAATGTTGTGGCCGATGCTCTAAGTAGAGTGTCCATGAGCTCCTTAAAGTTTATGATATGAGTGTGCATTATGACCTTGGCAAAGCTAATATTGTGGCCAATGCTCTAAGTAGAGTGTCTATGGGTAGTCTAGCTCATACTGATGATGGTGGCAAAGAGGTAGATAGAGAAGTTCACCAATTGGCTAGGTTGGGGGTTAGGTTGGATGAAGTTGATCATAGTGGTGTAGTGGTTGTTGATGGTTCTCAATCTTTCTTGATTGAAGAGGTAAAGGAAAAACAAGATCTTGACCCCACCTTTCTAGAGTTGAACGCCTTAGTGGGAGATGGTAAAGTGGAGGTTTTCTCCCAAGGGAGAGATGGTTCCCTTAGGTACCAAGCTAGATTGTGTGTGCCTAATGTGGCTGATGTGAAAGAATTGATCTCGAAGGAGGCCCATAATTCATCCTATTCCATTCACCTCGATTCTACAAATATATATAAAGACTTGAGGGAGATGTATTGGTGGGGTGGTATGAAGAGAGATATCACCAAATTCATATCCGGATGTCATAATTGCCAACAAGTGAAAAACGAACTTCAAAGGATGAATGGCCTAGCCCAAGACAAAGAGATTCCTACTTGGAAGTGGAAAGAGATCAACATGATTTTGTGGTTGGGTCGCCTAAAACTAGGAAACACTTTGACTCTATTTGGGTTGTTGTGGATAGAATGATAAAGTTGGCTCACTTTCTACCAGTCAAGACTACTTATGGTGCCGAAGATTATGGCACCTCGTACATATGTGAGTTGGTTAGGTTACATGGGGTGCCTTTGTATATTATATCAGATAGTGGTTCTCAATTCACTTCTCACTTTTGGAGGTCCTTCCAAAGAGGTCTTGGTACTAAGGTTTAGCTTAGCTCGACTTTTCATCCTCAAATAGATGGTCAAGCGGAGAGGACTATCCAAACTCTTGAGGATATGCTTAGAGCTTATGTTTTGGAGTTTACAGTTAGTTGGGATAAACATCTTCCACTTATTAAGTTTGCTTACAACAATAGCTACCACTCAAGCATTGATATAGATCCCTTTGAAGCCTTATATGGTAGGAATTTTAGGTCCCCGATTGGGTGGTTTTAAGTATGGTATATAGCTTTACTAGGTTCGGATTTGGTCATGGAGGCCTTAGAGAAGGTGAGGTTAATAAGGGAGAGATTGAAAATAACACAAAGTAGACAAAAGTCCTACTCCAGTGTGAGGAGAAGAGATCTTGAGTTTAAGGTTGGTGATTGGATTTACTTGAAGGTCTCACCCGTGAAGGGTGTGGTCCGGTTTGGCAAGAAAGGAAAATTAAGCCCAATGTTTATGGGTCCTTATAAAGTTTTGAGGAGAGTAGGTAAGGTTGCATATGAGTTGGAGTTATCTATAGAGATGAATATGGTTCATCCGGTCTTCTATATATCCATGATGAGAAAGTATGTGGGTGACCCCACTGCTATAGTACCCTTGGATGTTGTGGGAGTTTTAGAAGATAACATGACCTATCAGAAGGTCCCGATGGAAATTTCGGATAGACAAGTGAAGAGGTTGAGAAACAAAAAAGTAACTTCCATCAAGGTCCTTTGGAGGAATCAACATGTTAAAAGTGCCACATGGGAAGCCAAGGCTGACATGAAAAAGCAATACCCATACCTTTTCTACTCTACTGAAGCTGAAGGTATTAATTTAAGTCCCCCATATAATTTCAAGTCTTAAGTTTCAACCCTCATGACATTTTGCATGCATTCATGTTTATGTTAATGAGTTTATGGTGATTTTGATATTCATATTGTGATTTTTGAAAATGATGTTTAAGTGCATTTGTTGCGTTGTTGTCTTGCTGAAATCTTCATGATTACTTCTCTTATACATGTTTTTTTGATATTCGGGGACGAATGTTCCCGAGGGGAAGATATTAAAACTCCCCAAAAATGTGCTTCATAATGTCCATAATCGTAATTTCCTTATATCTCAAAATTCATGCATGATATCAAAACTTCGACATCATATTCTCGATCAAGGGGCAAAATTGAGTAAGGAATTGGTATAACCCAAATTTTAGAGGACCCGTAGCAAACAATAGTTTTTGGTAATTTTCAAATTCCAGAGAGCATCCGCGCCCTAGCCGCAATGCGCTAGGGACGCGGAGCAGTGTAAAAATCTCCTTCACATTGGGTCTGCATCGTGGACCAGAGATTGACCAGTATAAAATTTTTCTTACATTTTCTTATGAGCCAAGGGCATTGAGGTCATAGCCACATGCCCACTTAAACGTGAAATCAGCCATACTGAGTCATTTTTCAACTTTATATCACTCAAAATCCTCACAAAAACCTCTATAAGACTTAACTAAATATCTCATACAAAATTCAAGGATTTCAAGATTAACTTTGGAACTCAAGGATTCACTTTAAGCTCTAAGTTTCCTTAAAGCTCATCTCAAGAAAACCCAAGTTTGAGGTATATGGGTTTCATCTATTGGGTCATTTCACCCATGGAGCCCAATCTTTCTTTTTTATGAAAATTACATGATTTCAAGTTGTATTACTTATGGCTATCTCTTATTATGAAATATGAGCATGAATTATGTTGGGGTTTTATCAAAGTATTGTTGATTATGCATATATCTGTTTTAAGCTTAGACTATGAGTTGATCTTTGTCTAT
The DNA here is from genome assembly GCA_000787875.1 of Solanum virginianum. NCBI lineage: Eukaryota > Viridiplantae > Streptophyta > Magnoliopsida > Solanales > Solanaceae > Solanum > Solanum virginianum. Next base: position 26,108 of record DF358241.1, read on the forward strand.
TGAGACTATGCATGTTTGAGTTATGAAACTATGATCTATTATGAGTTTTGATGATAGATTTCTATGTACCCTACACGAGGGTTTTACTACATGTTGGTGGGTTGATTTGCATCAAGTTTACTCATCTTATTTCACTCTTGAATTGCATGACTTTTGAACTAGTATCATGAACCGACCAAATGTTTGATAAAATGTCAAGTCAAGAATTCTCAAGTTATTGATAATTTATTTCATGATTTACAAGTCAAGTGACTATATGATGATTAAGGGCTTTCAAGCATGTATTAAATTCATGAAAAGTACCTGTGATTTTACAAGTATCAAGCTAAGCACTATTTCAAGATTTTACCTCTCGTGAGCCATTCATGTTAAAGCACGGGTTCATGTATGATTATGATCTACTCTCATATTCAAGTTAGGGTCACTACTAGAGGTCAAGCTTGTTTCAAGAGCTACTCATGTTATGTTTCCATGTTTCTTACAAGTTATACAAATTATGATTATTTCAAGTATTCTGTGGGATTTGACTTAGCATTGATTGAGGCTTAAGATAGGGGCTCGACTCAAGGAGTCCTTATATAAAGTCTTTTGTCTGTAAACTATGTGACACCATTGGATTATGATTATTACCCTTGCTATACTAGTGGATCCATCTAGTCATGTTATCATGTTTGGTTTTGTCTTGGCAAGTAGACCACACCTAGTCGGGGGGGTGTCATGCCCGTCCACCTTACTGAGGGGGTGTCATACCTTGGATTCCAAATTATAGCTACTTGGTCTATATCATTTTAGATCACTTCCCACACATGTGTATGCTATATATATATATATATATATATATATATAATTTACAAACATGTTTTATTATGAATATTGATCATGCATGCCATATCAAGTGTATATATCTATTGCTTATGATTATGCATTTTGACTATATTGACTCATGTTTTGTTGCATTGCATCCTGCATACTTAGTACATTCAAATGTACTAATGCATACTCTATGCCTACATGATATTACTATTTTGGGACCGAAGCACCTTTTGATCATCCTACACGTGGCTAGTTGATACTTCGGAGATAAGCTTTGGTGATTCCTCAAGTTCGAGGACACTATCTACATTACTCTTGCTATTTTGAGACTTCTTTATGTTGAACACTTGTTAATATGAGGGTGAGCCCGGAGAGTGTCTTGACCGTGGGAGTTTTAGAAGATAACATGACCGAGAGTGTCTTGACCCCCGCTCCACTCCATGTAGAGGTGTGTTAGATATTATGATGTACTCATGCTATGAGCTTGACTCTTTATGTTTTTTATAAATGTTAAGATTTCCCTTAGTCCCACTTACTTTTTTATTATATCACTTGTTGTTGTCTACTTTGCTTCTGCAATAAAGGATATGTGATTGTTATGCTAAAAGGCTTGTTTGGGTCCCTTCGAGTTCCCATTCATCATGTTACTTCTAGGCCCTAGGGTTGGGTCGTGACAAGAATATCACAGGACAATGCTATAAATAATCCTGTCAATCTTGTATGAAATCTGAATAATCGTGCAAATTTTGCACAAAATCTAAATAATGATGACCCACCACCACATGATGATTTGAATCCACCACAATAGGATCTTCAAGTTGCTACTAATATATGGAATCAATATAGGCTTGACCCTATGGCAGTGGATGTCACCATTGTTATGGTACTGCCTTCTTTATCAGATGACACGACATTTGTTGTTTTGAGTGGGTTAATGATGTGTTGTCAAAATATAGAACTTTTGATGTTTAAAACTTGGATTTTTGTGTTTTCTCAAGGCAATGTTAGTGGGTTTGATGTGTGTTTATGTTTGTTTTTCAAGATTACATGTTTTGGCACAATTTTGGGTTATGTTGCAGTTGTTGAATTATTTCTAATGTACGAAGCACTCTTCGAGCCGTGCAAAATTTGAATGAGCCATAGAGTTGTGTCGTACTTGAGATCCAATGAAGGGATTATTTTCTGAATTTGCATTCACGAGTTGTCATACGGGCCATAGAAATTTATACAAGTCGGGGATGAGGTTCCGTACCTTAAGGGTTAGATCTTAGGATTTTCTGAAAAGTCATTAGACGAAACCCTATTTTGGCTATAAGTCTAAATACAACTCATACAATGGTCTCGTAGAAGCTGTACCCAGATTTAAAGATAGAAGTTTTTGAAGCCCCAATACGGGACATAGAACTTAGTACGACCCATAATCCTACTCATATTGCCTGCCGAATCCAGTTTTCCTATTTTATTTTGGACATGTATTTTAGTTTTTATAAATAGTCTTTTTAGTTAATTTTAAGTAGGGAACGAAGGAGAATGATCAGAAACATAGAGAGAAGTGCTTAGAAACACTTGGAACACAACTTCGTGATTTTAATCCATAATTTGTGATTTCTTAGGAAGAGTTTGGAATTTGTTGTTCTTAAATTCATCTTTGTAAGTTCTTAATTATGTTATTCCATATCATGATTCTTATATCTATAATGATTATGCATAGCTAACTCCACAACTAGCGTTGTGGAAACCATAAAAAATTAATAAGGTAAAATTGGATAATCCATAATTTTTGGAAAGTGTGTATGCATGTATTAATTAATTCTCTTTGTTTTGATTGCTTTTTAACGATGGCCAACATTAAAACTTGCCTAGTTGTTACTGACTGGATCAAGATAGTCATAACTGGAAAAAGTGATTAAATAACAGGATTCAATCGATTTCTTCTGATCTAGTCAACCAAATTGGATCAAGGGGAGCTTGTACTGGGATAATAGGTAAGGATTGGTAATATCACACTATGGGGATGGATCAAATCACATAGTGAAATTTACCTCCTATGTGGATCAAAGTGTTTGGTAAACTTAACTTATCATTCTACATGCAACGCTAGAAAAGATTATGATTATTTGGTAATACCAAGTTAGGGAATAATAGGGAACACAATACCCTAGTTACTCTTCTCACTAGTTTCAAAACTTGTTTTGGTTTAGGTTTACTTTCTACAAATTACAAACCTCCTCCCCCTAGGGAAATAAGTAGGTTAATTCATTTGACTTGCTTGAAATTACTCTGAGTCTACCACATTCCCTGTGGGATTTAACCCTAACCTTGGTTAGGTTATATATCTTTACAATGACCTTGTTAACCTACAAAAAAATTGTGCAACTTGGGTGAAATCAGTTACTACATATGTTGCAGAATAGACGGCTATTTGCGGGCTTTCTATCAGAGGATCCACATAACCATCTACACAATGTCATCTTCATCTACAAGATTATGATGGGAAACAAAAATCTAGACATGGATGTCGTTGGGCTCCGTATCTTTCTATTTTCTCTCACAAACGAAGCGACCATATGGTTATCTGAACTCCCATGGAGTTCTATCACCACTTGAGCTGAAATGCAAAAAGAATTTTTGGAGAGGTTCTTTCCCAAGTAAAAAAAGCTAAAGCTAAAAGATCAGATGAAAAACTTTGACCAATTGCCTAGTGATTCGATTGGTACTACATGAGAGAGATTTACAACGTGCTTAAGGAGTGTTCTCGACCACAAAACTGTTTATGATTCCTTGGTGGAGATCTTCTATCAAGCACTGGATAATAATTGCAAAGCTGTGGTTGACACCATAATATGATACTCTTTCATAGATTGTCTATTTCCAGTTGTAGATAAATGCCTAAAGAAGATGGCAAAGACAAACTGTGCATGGGGCTCAAAAGACAAGTCGACTATTAAAGTCTCTTTCTCCATTTATACCAAGTCAGAGTAGGCCAAGATAAATGAAGAGATAATTCAAAAGCTAGCTCAAATCAGCACTAATATAGGGTTGCTCATAAAATAGAGTCAGGAATGAGTAGATGTAGTGAACTATCAGCTACCACGAGCACCATGTTTGAGAAGTCATATTATAAGGAGGACACTTGCTTTGTGACTAATCAGATGGGGAGTTTCTAAACTAACACCCAAGGGTCTAATCAAGACTATTGGTGATAATATCAAAGGAATCTAAGAATAAACTACAACAGGGATAATGTATACAAAGATAACAACCAAGGTGGATACTATGATCGAAGTAGTGGAAAAGTCAGAGATAGTGATTTTGGATGCAAAGAAGGGTATAGGAATTGTCTATACATACATCAAAACAATCGTGATTCTGCGGCTGGTAGTTTGAGGATGTAGGAGATGTTTGATAGATAGTTTAAGAAGGATGATGCATAGGATGAGACCTTGAAGGGGATAAAAACTAATATCTCAAGCATTAATCAGGAGATCAAGTCTCATTTTGTGGCTACCAAACAGCTGGAGCAATAATGTTGGTCAGATATCTACACAGTTGAACCAGCACTGGAAGGGTACATTTCTATGAACACAGTCTAGAATCCTAAGAATGATGGACAGTGCATGGCAATGACAATCCAAGGTGGTAAGCAGGTTATCACCCACCGATGCTACTAGATGATGATGAGGTTTATGAGGAGATGATAGAGAGAAAAGATGCATAGATTGGGTATGGAAAAGCCAAGGATGGGGTGAATGATGAGGTGGTGACACCAAAGAAATTGAAACCCATGCCTAGGCCTCTACCTCCTTTACCTGAATAACTCAAGAAGAAGGAGGAGGAAGGTAAGTTTCAGCACTTCATCTCCATATTAAAGCAGCTAACTATCAACATTCCCCTTATTGAGGCATTGGAGAGAATGTCTGGGTACACTAAGTTTATGAAGTACATAGTTACAAAGAAGAGCATGGTGAGCCAAGAGCTCTTGCAAAAGCATCAATATTGTAGTGCTATTGCAACAAGGTCCTTGGAGTAGAAGAAAAAGGATCCCAAAGCATTCATCATACCCTACACCATTGGAGATGTGAATTTTGCAAAGGCGTTACACGACTAGGAGCCAACATCAACTTAATGCCTTTTATAGTTCAAGAAATTGGGCTCGAGATCCCTTACACTAACAATCATATGGTTGTTGGCGGCTAAAATATAGCAAAGAAGCCTATAGGGTTATTGTATGATGCTCTCGTCAAAGTGGAAATTTATATTCCCTACGTACTTCACAATTGTAGATTGTGAGGTTGACTTTGAAGTCCTAATTATCATGGGAGGGCCCTTCTTAGCCACTGGACTAGTACTAGTAGACTAGGAGTTGGGCTAGCTCAAGTTGAGATTGAATGGCAAAGAAGTCATTTTCAACATTCGTCACTCCATAAAGAGAACTAACGATCGAAAGGTGGAAGCATGGGTACTTGGTGAAGTCTGAGTAACCAAATCATCTAGGTCATGCCACAGTAATAAATCAGGCGCTACTTGGATGGTAACCTAAGATACATGATGTAACTTCTATGTATTTATTTTGGTTTTTCTTTTTGGACTCTAGGTAGCTTAATTTTCTTATTTTTGATGTAATTTTATAGACACACGGATAGGAAGATTATAAGGTAACAAGTTTTTTAGCTGAGAATGTATAAGAGTAGGGTAAGGAAGCAAACCATGGAAGAAAGGGAAGAAAAGTGGTTCTACGACTAGTTCCACGGGCCGTGGTCTATACTATGACCCATATATTGACTCATAGATCCATTTCAAGTGAGTAATAATTTGTGCATTCTAGTCCATGAGCCAATCTTACAGTCTGTAAATAACACTATCAGCCATGAATAGGGCTCGTGGACCACAGGTAAGATTCTGAACTTGCTAAGTGTTGGGGGCACTTATGAACCAACTTACCGGTTGTATATCCATATACGCCCCATAGGTGGATTCATAAAGATAATTCCTAAAAACTAGGGTTCTAAAACCATGAAATTAGATCTTACAGGCCATTGAATCTCTTGTGGATCATAATCGAGGTTTCACGGGGTCAAAACCCTACTTAGACCCGGCCAAAAGAATAAAAGAGGGGTAAAATAAATTACCCCTCGCTTTCCCATAATATTCAAAATACGCAAGACCCCTTTTCTTCTTCCCCATGTCCGGTCACTACCAGCCTTCACTATGATATTTTTTTGCCTAATTCTAGCCATATTCCGCCACCCGTCTACAAGTTTGGCACACCTAAGGCTTCATAATTTTGGATTTTTCTTGCTAGTCAACTTTTTGATCAATAATATGGTATAAGCTCTCCTTGAAACTTTATTTTTGCCAGAAAAAAATGTGACATTATGTTAAGGAACTAATATGATTGAAACTATGGTTTTCTTGCCCTAATGAATAATGGTTGCCTGAGAAAGGGGTGAATCATATAGTTAGTATTGTTGTATTGCAGGAATTACTCTTGAAACAAGTTAATAAACATTGGAATCATTATGTGGAATTATGTAATACCTTGCCATGAAATTAATATTGGCCATGAAAATTATCTATGGGTATGTGTGTCATTTTCTGATCCTACAAAATCACTTGTTGGCTAGGTTAAATTGCACTATCGTGTTAAAATTGACCAACTAAATGTACAAATTGAATGATGACATGCTCACTAACTAATTAAATAGTGGTTATCATGGTTATTGCATAAATCAGATTCACTGGGTTAGTTATGGATATGATCATGAATTACACAAGTTTTACGTTTTGGGTAAATTAGTTATAATTCATGTCTGTTTATGTTTTGTGTTGTACATAAGTGGATGGAATATGTATTGAATGTGTTTACTTGGGTTGAGTGCCATTGCATTGATGCTATTCAAATTTATGTACCCTATTGTTGTAACCCAATCATCGTTCTTAGAAAGTTATTAAAATTAGCTTGACTAGGTTTTGGCTGTCATCTTTTGGGTGGGTATTGACAATGGAACCACAATTGTGATCTCAAAAAACTCAAGTTGCTATTTTTTAACAACAGGAGGGTCGTCTATGGCCCGTAGACTAGTCTATGGACTGTAGTTGCCCCTCGTATTTTTAAAATGTCATCAGACAAACCAACCTATGGGTTATAGTTCAAACCACGACCCATACGTAGTCTTCATAGGTCACCTAGTTAAAGGAATAAAAGTTTGGAATTGTACTTTTGACTTAGTCTATTGCCCGTAGCCTATTCTACAAGTTGTAACTAGCCTCATAAGTTCATTTCCAATAACTAAAGTGACTACACCCTATTTCCTACGAAGGCTTCCTATGGCCTGTAATTTACCCTACACCCCACAGGTCGACCTTGATAGGTCCCTCTATGTATATTTTTGTAAACTTCTTTCTTTTCTTTCCTTATTTTGTAGGACTCATGTAACTTTTCTTCCATTGATTCTAGGTATTATGGATCCTAAACCAAAGAAGAATGAGATATGGCCATGCAGACCCGACTACGTGACAAGCCTTCAGAAATTAAGGTTGTTCCTCAGGCCAATGGATCAATAGAGGAGCTCAACGTTCGGCCAGATGAGGGCATTGAGCAACGACATACTAGGGTAGCATCTAGACAAACAGTGTTGACCTAGACTCAGGCTATAGTTACTGAGCCTTCCTAGTAGCTCCATTATGATGATGGACTCTGAAGAGGGGTCTTGGGCAGGGACAAGTGATGGAGATAACTCTAATTCAGGAGAGGAGTCGGGTTCTGAGTTTGTTGAGTCCACCCTAGCACCAAAAACTCCTCCAACTATATTGATGAGTAGATGGTGTGTCCGAGGTATGCAGTACATATATAGGGATGACATCTATTATGACAACTGAGGTCGATAATCCCGCACTATATTCGAGAAAACTTGGATTATTACATCATGGCTTAATAGTGCTTCTACACTCTAGGACACCATAGCCCAGTATCATTTAGATTGGTTGGCAGCCCCATCAGGAAAGTATTCTCTAGCATTGATTCATGATTTCTATATGTCTTATGCTGCTATCATCATAGAGTCAACCTAGAAGAAGGAGAGTTTTCTAGCACAACCCTGATTAATGTAGACAATGGTGAGAGGAGTGCCAGTTGATGTATCTGATACCACCATTCATCAATTCCTATTTGGTCTGAAGTATAAGGCCCCTATGACTACAACTTAGTATGATTGTTGATTGAGGCAGACCAAGGACTGAGGTATGATAAGCGATTCAACTTGCAAAGCCATTCTGATGAGTGGATAATTGTCTAGATAATTTAGTAGGGCCAGGATCTTGACTAGATTCTACTTTCGTGGCAATAGTAAAGGCATCACTCAACTTCTCTAAAAAGTTATGGTGGGCTATAGTGTGTTTATGGACTTGGTCGATTTAGGCTGATAATACTTTAATAATAGATCATACAGTTTTAATTACAATAATCATTGTTGTCTATGATATTGATATGGTTCGGTTAATAGTAGAGAAAGATCCACAAGAGATCCCTAAAGGGGTTCACCTCCATTCCCTTCTCATGTTTGATTTACAGTCTATGTATAATGGCGGGTGTGGAGAGTTTACACACTAATAACATGATGATAGAGGTTTAGTGGACCTTGGACACTAGCCTGATCAAGGCTGATGAGAATCCTACTGTCCTCTAAAGAGCACCATATCCTCTTATTTGACTACTCCAAATGTTCATCAAGGTACCATAACTGAAACCTCTTACATCTATTACTACTGGTCTACAGACTTAGATGCCCCCACAGATAGATTATGAGGGAGATGAGGTCTACTACTACTTCTTCTACACCTTTTCCCAGGGTCGTGCCTATACAACCTTTCTCCATTGGCATAGTATTTGTGTCTACATATTTTATTTAGACTCTAGTATAGCGACAAGTTTACACGGAGTGCCAATTGACTCAATTGCTATAGCATATATGGCCTTGGGTTCGCAAGTCCATTTCAGAGGCTGATTAGTGCATACAAACACATTTTACGGCCACTCTTAACGAGAGCCTTACACCATTACATAGCCATATAGATGCTTTTTAGAGCCGAGTAGAGTGGAGCCTCAGTTTAGCCCAGCCTATTGATGTTACAGCTATTCGAGCAGAGATCCAGTAACTTCATACTGAGATTAGAGTAGCATAGCTAGGAATTCTCGTATTTACTGTGCCTGATACTACTACTGAGGCGGTATTTGATTTATTTTTTGCTGAGTCACCACCCTGCGCCTCTAGGAAGAGTTCTAATCTTAAGGATAATGATCCAGATATTTCTAGATGAGAGATCCTGAGGTTGGAGATGGAGTGTGTAACGACTACCATATGAGCCTTAATTACAGATGAGATGGCGAGGCAGGCATGTGTACAGGAGATGTTGAGGGGTACTAGACCCTTTGGACATACCACTAGTAAGGTGACTATCTAGAAAGCTATGGGTAGTGATGCACAGACATAGATTGGCGCTTAGGAGCCCAAGTATGTCCCTTTTTTACCCTATTACTATATTTTGGTTTATGTTATTTTGGTTAGGACAATGGAAATCATTTTTGATGGGGGATGGGCTGTTATAAGCCTCAATAAAGTTTGAGTAACTGAGGCCTATATCTATCCCAATTTTTTAATCTGTAGGTTTTTTGCCTATGTTCTTTCCCTAAAGACTTTTGTTTTATTATTGAACCAATATGTTTAGGATTTGTAAGTAGTATTAGTAGCATATGGTACTCAAGTCTATGGCATATGTAATTTTTTTGAAAAGTGGTACCCACCAATTTTTTGTGATCAATGTGTTATTGGGTAGTTTTGATAAGAACTATATGAAATTAGTGATTAACAGTGTTTGTTTTAATAAGTTGAGGTTTAATTGTGATGAAAAGCAAGACCTTAGAGTTCGTGTTGACAATGTAATCAATGCCAAGTGTATGCGAGCTTCATTGCGTGATTCTTATATTGTGCTTCAATTTAGAACTTGCCTTGTTACTCTGACTATGAATATAGGTTAGTTAGTTAGGAAAGGATCTTAGGCCGTTGTTCATATCAATCTACTTAGCCTAAAATAACTAGCCAAATACTTGATGTATCCCTTGATCCTAGTGTTTGAGCTTTACTTGTACCCCTATTTTTGTATACACCTAAGTAACCAAGCTTTTTTTGACCGTGTAATCTTGAAATTGGCCCTGCTCTATCCTTGAATATTGTGCACCTCGACTTAGCTAAACGCCTAAGTTGAGGGTGGCTACCAAAAGTTGCCTTAGTTCATAGGTTGGATATTGTGCACCTCAACTCAGGCCAAAAGCCTAAGTTAAGGGTAGTTGTTGCAAGGAAATCACACTAAATGGGGAAGAAAGCTAGTCATACAAATAAAAAGGGAAAATTTGAAGCGAGAGCAAGAAAAACAATCGATGCCTAAATTGTGAGCTAAATATAAAATAAATATGAAAAATAAAAGATAATGACCTAAAAAAGTTGAATAAGACACCCAAAAACATTTAAAATAGGAAAAGGGAAGAATAAGGCAAAAAATAACAGTGTTAGTAAGGAAAACGTTTGAAATAATGTAGTGCCAAGGAGGGCCATTAGTCACTTTGATTCAAAAATATCATGTCAAAGCCCCTTGAACCTATGTTACAAGCTAAGAACATCCTATAGTGATCCTAGTCCAAGTAGTAGAAGGTCATTATCATGAGTATTGGAGAAAACATATGGTCTTGTACATAGTATATGAATATCTCTTGTGAGTATCTATGTTTTCGTCAGTCTTGAGCATTGACTTTGAACATATCATCATGAGTGAGATATATGACTTCTTTTTCTGAGGGCACTTGAGTTACATTGCTGATTCTAGGCTATTTCAGGGATTATTGTTTATCTATGATTGGCATGCTTGTCATGGTTAAACTTTCATGTTGATCTTTATGAGTCTATTTAATAACTGACTAATATGCACTAATGAATTCGATTGGGTATCTATAATTGATTGGCAAATGATGTATGCCATTAGATTGAGTTCTATGTGTTGCTATATTGCTTATGTGGATTAAGTTCGTCGGTTGATGACAAGCAACAATTTTAAGTTGAGAGTACTGATTTACTACTAAAATACAACACTTTTAATGCTTAAAACTTGGTCTTTTGTGTGTTCTCAAAGCAATGTTAGTAGGTTTGATGTGGTTTTGTGTTTGTGTTTTTAGGATTTCAAAAATTGGGATGATTTTGGGCAAAGTTTTATAGATTTTAGGTTTTTGAGGATGTAAGGAATCTGCTGTGGGCCGTGGCCTATTCCATGAGCCGAAGGTTGAGTTTCTAGGTCAAATCCAGTGAAAGACCAATTTTCAGCTATTGAACTTATAAGTTGTCAGAAAAGCCGTTGATTTTATGATGTCTTGTATGTATGTTCGTGTATTGATGATCAAAATATATGTTAAGTGCAAATTGTTATCAGACGAGGTCCCCTACAAGTCGTAAGTTAGGTGATAGGTGGTAGATAAGATCGTTCACACAGGACCAGTGTTTTGAAGATTTGCTAAAAAGTTATCGGTGAAACCTCTTATTGTCCATAAGTCAAAAGATGGCCTGTAAGAAGAGTTTGTAGGTTGAAGAGAGATTTTGTTTAGTGCGGATTACCAAGCCTAGGTGCAGGTTATGATGACATCTACGACCTATAACCTTGTCCGTCTGAGTTACCGATTTTAGTTTTTCTATTACATTTAGGATGTTGTTTTTAATTATTATAAATATGTTTTTAGGTTTTTTTAGAAGAGAACGAATTAGAGAGCAGTCGAAACATTGAGACTATACTTGTGATTAACTTTGACATTACATTGGAGTTATTACACTGTGATTTCTTATGGAGATTTTCAATTTGTTCTTCTTGAATTCTTCATTGTAAGTGTTTAATTATGTTATTCCATTAACATGATTCTTTCACCTACAATGAACATGTGTAATGAAATCCACAACTAGGGTTATAGGAACCATGAAGAATTAACAAAATAAAAATTGGATAATTCATAATCATTAGAAAGTGTGCACATATGTATTAATTATTTCTTTGGTTAGAATGATTTTTAAAGGAAGCTAACATTAGAACTCACCTAATTCTTACTTACTGGATAAAGAGGGTAATGAATGTGATAAGGGATAATTAACAAGATTCGATGCGATCTCTCTCATCTAATTCACCTAATCGGATCAAGGGATGGTAGTACTCAGACAAAAGGTAAGGGTTAGTAATGCAACAATGTGGGGATGGATTAAATCATGTTGTGAGATTTGCTTCTTACCTAGATGAAAAGGTTAGGTAAACATAACTTACCAGTTCTACATGCTACACATTCAAAAAGGTTATGATCTGGCTATACCGTGTAAAGTGTTCATAGGGAACACAATACCCTAGCTACTTCTCTCATTGATTTCAAAATACTTGAACTTGATGCTTGGATTCTTGTTTAGGTTTAATTATTGCATTTTACAAAACTCCCCCCTCCTTCGGGAGATAAGTAGATTAATTCAACCTAATTACTCATAATTACTCCAGGTCTAGACCTTATTCCTCAGGGGATCATCCTTATGTACTGTTAGGTTTTATATTTCCTAGTGACTGCATATACCTTCATTGAGTAATGTAGTTTAGTTGTGAATCAGTGTCACATTCACCGTGTCATGGATAGGCCCTAGGTCTGGGTTGTGATATGAATTGTACTATTTTCATGCATTTTCCTCTTGAGTTACATGATTCAAAGTTTACATGCATGAAATCCACTCAATTATCATATCGAAGTTTTCAAGGGATTATGATCAACAATGATGAGGTTCAATTGCTATAGTTTGGGAAAGTTATGATGTTGAATACCTCTTGTGAATGCTAAAAATGGTGAAAGGATAATTCATACCAAAAGATATGTCCCATGCGATAAGGACCATTTTCACATATAGTATCTCGATGTTTAGATGAGCTACTCATTATATATGATGATGATGATAATGTTATTCTTTAAAGTTTATGAATGATCATAATAATGTATATGTTTTCAAATATATTCTATTAGAATAACTTACCGCTGAATAAGGCATTGCGGTGTAATTTGGTAAGGGAATCCTTGTAGCAACCCATTGTCTCATTAACTATATACCACCGTAGGAGCCCTTGTAGGCTATGCTAGTGGATCCATATAAGTCATTTTATTATTTGATGATTCATATACGATGTTGATGGAATTCTACATAGCAAGTAGTCTCTCTTGCCAATGTAAAGGGTTATGTCATATTGTAAGTAGTACCTCGCTTAGTCTTATATGTCGATTATGGTATACCTTCCATATATGAATAATAATAGGATGCTATATTATGTTTATCTTTCATGTATTATTTTATCAAAGCATCCTCATGCAAGCCATATTGAGCTTATTCCTATTATATATAATTATGCATCTTGTTATGAAGCTTTTTATCTATTGTTGCATTGTATCGCACATACTAGTACATTCCAAGCACTAGTATCCTCATGCATGCCATATTGAGCTTATTCTTATTGTATATGATTATGCATCTTATTAAGAAACTTATTATCTATTGTTGCATTGCATCGCACATACTAGTACATTCCAAGTACTAACACATACTTTTGCCTACATGTTTTAACCATGTAGGGATTGGAGCTCCTATTCATCCACCTCCATGTTGCTAGCTTTGTTTGTGAAGATCATTAAGCAGTGAGTCCTCTATTCTAGGGACAATATCCAATTTCCATCTTTCTTGTTGGTACTTTATTTCTTTTTACTTAGTACTTTAAGGGTGAGCCCAAGACTTGTCTTGGCCCTCATCCTAATCATATTTTAGAGGCATTGTTGGATACTATGCTATGTTATGTTATGTACCTATTATGAGATGTTAAGCTTTTATTGAGACTTATTCTTTAGTCCCCATCCCTTATGTGATGTTAATTGATGTTATTGATGTTGATGGAAAGTAATGATCTTTCTAAGTCCTTACTTCCCCATAAGTTGAGTCATACTTACCCTTGCTTATTATGTTATTCATGCAAATCCTTTTTCCATATTTATCGCTAGAGCGTGAGTAATAAGCCTCGATTCTCATAGAATTGTTTTTTATTCTTGTTTGATATTCTACAACCGAGGATGTGGAAAAGATATACAAAAGGCTTGTTTGGGTTACCTTCGAGTTTCTCATTCGCTATGTCTCACCTAGGCCTTAGGCTCGGGTCATGACAAGCTTGGTGTCAAAGCACTAGGTTTGTAAATGGTCTTTGAAAATCCAACACTTCACGTTGAGTAATGGCACTTGACATTTGTATATTTGTTTGATTTTCCTCTACTCTTGTCTCTGGAGCTTGAACTCTTCACTTGCCTTCTCCCCCTCTTTTTAGTAACCAGAACTTCTGATTCTGAGAAAGAGGTTGAATCTTGAGACCTACGTCCATGACTACAATCTCTAAATGGGTGGGGGGTTGTATTTCAAAAATAAAACAAAACTACCACTAACTATAACGTGAGGAAACACTCAATTTTAGGGGAAACTTGGGAATTGTGTTCCCCATGGTTCGTCAACTTGATTACCCTAGATAACATAACTACAAATTGGTGATTTGCATACAGGATATAACTTAGGTTCTTCCAATCCTCTTGTGAAAGTGAAGGTCGAATTTCATGATGGAGCTTTGTAGGAAACCATGGTGTGCCAACTAACTGTTACTTATTATCCAGTCAACCTCCCCTTGATCAGGCTTGGTTGATTAGATGAGAACACACCAATTGAATTCTGTCATCTACTTCCCTTTTTCTATTTGTCACTACCTTGGTCAGGATCGTGATAGTAGGTAGGGTTCGGTGCTGGCCACCACCAAACGACAATAATAATGAAGGAAAATAGATAATACATGCAAAACCCCAATCATAGAAATGTAAGAAACCTAAGTCATCTCAAGGTCAACTACCCATGGTTATCACAACCTCAAGTTGTGGGTGCTTAGCTACTCATGGCTAAGGCAAAACACACAAGAATGCAAATAATAGACATAGTTGAGAGCTTTACCAATACCAATGAAGAAAATAGACACCACAAATTGCAAACCCACAAGCTTGATTGATCAACAATGATTAAAAGGCAAGATTGCAATTCCCCAAAAATGGGTTTTCCAAAAGAAAATAATAAACCACTCTGGAAAGCTAAGAAAAGCTTCAAAATATATCTTTCCAATGTCTACTAGTCGAACTCTTTCAAAAAACCTAACTTAAACTATACATAGTATTTACAAAACAACCCTAGAATTTGCACAAAAAATACAGCTGGCAGCTGATAAGTTACGCAGGTATGACTCATAGGATGACCTACGAGTCATGGTCGGGGTCTCGTATTAGGTTCTTGGCATCTTGAACTAAATGGGTATGACCTATAGGTATGAGTCGTTGCTTGAGCTACGACTCGCATGTTGGTCTCGTAGTCTTAGTCTTCAGTTTTTGGTCCAACAATTTGGCTCTCCGATTCTTGCTACGAGTCCACCTATATGAGTCGTAGTGCGACTTATGATTCGTATGATGGGCTCATAGGGGTGACCTCCACTTAGTAGATTTCTTAATTTTGGTCTCTGATTCTTGCTACGATATCACCTTATAACTCATAGGTGTGCTCGTAAGGCTTATGCTTCAACAAAATCTGCAACTTTTCTTCAAAATCATGCCAACCTAACGTTTTTGCAAAATTAACACAAAAACACATCAAAACACTAAAAAGTTGCTTTAAGAACTTACAAAATCCCTTGTTTTAGACACTAAATATGATGTATTTTGATAGCACCTAAACATCCTCAACTTATAATTGTTGCTTGTCCTCAAGCGACGACTCAATCTACGCAGACAAAGAGAAATACATAGCAACTATACTAATGGCATATACAACAACTCCTTTGATTGGGGTACCCAACTACTATTTTCAAAATAGGATTGCAAAGTTATTAAGCAAACAAGAACATAATGAGAAACCTGACAATCCAAATATGACAAGCTAAGGAGCATCAACCATCCACAATTGCTGATATAGTCATATGCTACTCAAGTAGTGCAAATGCCCTCACAAGAAAGAAGTCCCTCATACTCACTCAAAAGCATTTAGAATTCAGGGACCGAGGAAGCATTCTCACTCTCACAATTAAAATTCAATGCATACTGACTAACACCATAGGCTTGCCTCTATACTCATATTCTTGCTTGGTGATAAAGTGGAGTTGGATGACTTTAGGACTTATAGGCTTGTAATATAGGTTCATGGTGCTTTGGTATGGTATTTTGGGCAAGTAGTGATTAAAAGCTATCCTTGAACCATGTTTACCAATACTTTTTGCTTTCATAATCCAACCCTTTTAAATTAATCCACCCTTATTCTCCTATTTTGAACTTTTCTCGAGTGTGTTCTTTCTCTTTTTCAATTGTACCTCTAACCTCTTTTGGTTTCATAATCTAACCCATTTTTTAATCATTCCACACTTGTTCTCGTGTTTTGAACTTTTCTCGAGTGTTTTCTTTCTCTTTTTCAACTGTACCTCGATTTCAAGCTCATTTTTGCTATTTTTCCTCAACTTAAGGCACTTTTATTTTCTTTTTTTTCACTCGATTCATGCTTTTTTTATTTCTTTATTGATTTTTCAAGTAACCACCTTATTATTATTACTTTGCCATAATGAAGGCCACCCTCAACTTAGGCTATTATCCTCAGGTAAAGTACACAATATCTATGCCTCAAACTAGGGCCACTAACTGCAACCACCCTCAACTTAGACCTTTAGGCTCAATCAAGTTTCACATGTTCAAGGATAGAATAGGGCCAATATAAAGGCATTTCATCAAACAAGGTTAAGCTAGCAAGGTATCAAGAAAGAATGAGTACATGATAAGCTCAAAAGATTGGAACAAGGGATTCACTCACTCATTTGGTGGGTTATTTAGGCTAAAAGAGGTTTTACTTAAAGAACAAAGGCTTAAGATCCTTTCCATATTTACCATATCACCAAACCAACTGTAGGGTAACAAGACAAGTTCTGGGTCCATACAAGATGCATGAATGCAGCAAAATAAGCTCACAATACACATGGTAATTACATCCACAATCAAGTATAGACCCAAGTAGGTAGGGTTCGGTGCTGGCCACCACCAAACGACAATAATAATGAAACATCCACAATCAAGTATAGACCCACATGTCATGCTTTTAGTCTCATCTTACCTTCACAATATTAGAACAAACATTGCCAGATACTAAAAAATGTTCGAATGCATCAATAATCAAAACCTCAAAAAATTTGAGGGTACCCAATTTTTCATCAAAACATTAAAAACACATCTAAAAATTATGTATATATCAATAGGCAATACTACTATGAATTTACCCATTATCTACACTACTTAAACATGTCGGTTCAACAAAAAAGTAAACATCCACAAGGAAAAAGTAGCATGGTAAGAAAACCTTGGGATCAAAACTAGGGGAAGTTATAGACTTGAGGCTACTCAGACTTCACCTTAATCCATAACTTCCACCACCCCACCAAAAGATGATACTTTGTCCTCAAAGTAGAAATACAAAAAAAGGTCCAAGGATGTATCTTGGGTTGCTTCCCATGAAGCACCTAATTTATTATCACGGTATGATAAAAAGCTTTTATTTTCATGCCTCTTCAAGGTCCTAGTCTTCCACTATTTTGATCACTTCCATGTCACTCAAATACTTTTGACCCTTTGTCCATTGACTTTGGAAGTTTTTCCATCCGTGCTTTCTAACTTGATAGCTCCATGACTAAAGACACACACAACTCTGAAAGGCCCCATCCACTTAGATTTGAGTTTTCCAGGAAACCACCTCAACCTTGTGTTGTAAAGCAATACCATGTCTCCCGAAGCAAATTGGCGATCTTCAATTCTATGATTATGTTGAACTTTCATTCATTATTTGGATAAAGCAGAGCTCTCATATGCTCGCAGTCTAAACTCATCAAGCTCATTCGCTTTCTTTCAAAAAAGACTAAAGAAAGAATTATAGTAACCATTCGAGCTGACGAAATTAGTAATATTATCCATGAATGTATTAAATAATATAATAGAGAAGTAAAGATTATAAATACCAATACCATACTTCAAGTAAGCATGGCATTGCTCGTATTCATGGTCTTGATGAAGTAATGGCAGGTGAATTAGTAGAAATTGAAGAGGGTACAATAGGCATTGATCTGAATTTGGAATCAAATAATGTTGGTGTTGTATTAATGGGAAATGGTTTGTTAATATAAGAAGGAAGTTCTGTAAAAGCAACAAGAAGAATTGCTCAGACACCTATGAGTGAGGCTTATTTGGGTCGTGTTGTAAATGCCTTGGCTAAACCTTTTGATGGTAGAGGTGAAATTTTAGCTTCTGAA
This sequence comes from Solanum virginianum, assembly GCA_000787875.1. Classification (NCBI taxonomy): domain Eukaryota; kingdom Viridiplantae; phylum Streptophyta; class Magnoliopsida; order Solanales; family Solanaceae; genus Solanum; species Solanum virginianum. Next base: position 44,372 of record DF358241.1, read on the forward strand.
TTTCGATTAATTGAATCTGTCGCCCTGTTCAAGATATTTTAAAGAAGCCAAAGGTTTTTAAGGAACTTCGTCCTATGAAATTCAATTAAGGAAATAAATTAAGGAAATACAAAAAAGGGGGTAGTGATTTGTATATAACTTTGGATGACTTTTCTCTTCTATTTTTTTGTATTTCCTCCCTTTCCTTTTTTCCGTTTCTATTTGTATTTAGTTATCATTGCTTCCAGAGAATTTTGTGTTCTATAACGACAAAATATCTTGTTTTATTGATTTTCTAAATTGAAAATTTGGGCATTTCGGAACAAAATAAAGTTTGCTTATTTTACTTAACTTGATTGAATCCATTATGGATTCAATAAATCTAAGTAAATTAAAGTAAATTGTAGTTTTGTTTTCCATTTATTCTTTATTATTCTCCCATCTATACTTTTTTGTTTGCAGGCCTTCCCAAACACCGATTGATATGAAGACATTCCGATGGGTGTTTTGAAGGCAGTCCAGTAGGCCCATAAAGCATCATCCAACTTCCTTGACCAATAAATACGATTCACATTCACCGTTTTGGACAAGATTTTCTTTATTTCCCTATGTGATACTTCCACATTCCCAATAGTTTGGGGATGATATGAGGCAGCCACATAGTGCTTCACACCATATCTTTCAAGGAGAGCTTTGAATAGTCAGTTGCAAAAATGAGAGCCTCCATCACTGATAATTGCCCGAGGCCTACCAAACCTGGAGAAGATACTTCTTTGAAGAAATCCCTTAACACTCTAAGCTTCATTGTTCAGCAAAGCTATGGCCTCCACCCACTTAGAGACATAATCAACTGCAACCAAAATATACTTGTTACCATGAGAGCTAACAAAAGGTCCATAAAATGAATACCCCAAAGGTCGAATAGTTTTATGACAAGAATAGGATTTAGAGGAAGTTCATGCCTTTACGAAACTCCTCCTTCTCTTTGACATCTATCACATGAATTTCATAATCATAGACGTCTTGATGTATAGATGGCCAATAGTAGCCACACTACAAACCTTGTAAGCAGTTCGAGCCCCACTGTGATGGCCACCCACTCATGAAGAGTCATATGCTTCAAGAATGCTCATCATCTCCACTTCTGGAACACATCTACGAATGATCCCATCCATACAAATATGAAACAAATATGGTTCATCCCAGAAGAATTTCTTTACATCATGCATAAACTTGCGACATTGATGGGTGTTCGAATTAGGGGGTACTATATGACTCACCAAATAGTTATCATAATCTGCAAACCAAGGTATAAGATCATATGACATTGCTAGAACTCTTTCATCTGGGAATGAGTCATTTATGTCTAGCCAATCATCAAATTTCATCATAGCCTCATCTTCTAATCTAGAAAGGTGATCAGCAACCTGATTTTCCGATCCTTTTCGGTATAAAAAAAGAATGAGTACATAATAAGCTCAAAAGTTTGGAATAAGGGATTCACTCACTCATCTAGTAAAATTGAATTCCTACAAGAGAAATACCCATCTAATCAATATTGGCTTTACATCTTTCTTTGCCATCAGATATTTGAGTGTTTAATGGTGTATATGCATAATCACTTTAGCCCCAACAAGTATGAACGAAATTTTTTGGATGTCAGACTCTCTCCCTTTATTGCCCTAATACCAAACCAAATGCAACCCCACTCGTATCACACATTAAATCAAATGGTTATGACCAATCTGGAGCAACAATAATGGGTGTTATAGTTAGCCTTCTTTTTAATTCTTCAAATGTGAGCATGTATGCATCATCAAATGCAAATTTTGAATCCTTTTCTAGCAACATACACAAGGTTTGTGAGATTTTGGAGAAGTCCTTTATGAAGTGGTGGTAGTATCCGGCGTGGCCTAAAAAACTTCTTTTACCTTTTATCGAAATTAATGGTGGCAATTTCTCTATCACCTCAATTTTTCTCTATCCACCTCAATTCCCTTGCCCAAAATTCTATGACCAAGTACGATGCCCTCTTTGACCATAAAATGGCATTTCTCCCAATTTAGCACCAAGTGACTCTCGACACATCTCTGCAATACATCACGCATATGTAAAAGGAATTCTTCAAAAATATGGCCAACGACACTGAAATTATCCATGAACACTTCAATAGTACTTTCAACCATGTCTGTAAAGATAGACATCATGCATCATTGAAATGTGGCTGGAGCATTAGAAATTCCAAATGGCATTTACTTAAATGCAAAGGTACCGTAGGTGCATGTGAACGTAGTCTTCTCTTGATCCGCAGGTGCAATAACAATTTGATTATACCCAAAATATCCATCAAGGAAATAATACTATCCCTTTTCTGTCAGTCTATCAAGCATATGATCCATGAAGAGAATAGGGAAATGATCCTTTTTGGTAGAAGCATTTAATTTCATGTAGTCCACGTACACTCTACATCCAGTAACTGGTCTCATGGGGATCAACTCATTCTTTTCATTAGGCACCACAGTGATACCCCCCTTCTTTGGAACACACTATACTGCGCTAACTCATCACAATCAGCAATTGGGTAGATTACTTCTGCATCTAGCCACTTGATGATTGTTTTTCCTCATAACCTCTTGCATTGGTGGGTTTAACCGCTTTTGATGCTCAATACTTGGTTTGTAATCCTTGACTAACTGAATCTTAGGAGTGCATATCCCAGGGGGTATGCCAATGATATCTACAATTATCTCCCTAATAACTTTATTATATTGCTTGAGAACTGAGACTAGGGCTTCAATTTGGGCTTCACCTAAATCTGCTGCAATGATGACAGGTAATGTACTATTCTCTCCCAGGTATGCTTATTTCAGATGTGATGGTAATGTCTTTAACTCTAATTCTGATGGAATTTCTATAGAGGGTTTTGGAGGTGGTGTCTCCATGTTGCATAAGTCCAATTCCAACCTTGCTTGTCGCCTCGAGCCAAATGAGACCCTAAAAGCATTTACTGTTTCCTCATAATCGGGAATGTTGTCACTATTGAAGTTCATCAACATGGCTGCCAGAGAATCAACCCTAAGCCTTAATTCTATCGGGATCTCTACTTAATCATCCTCATCCATTGCAATCATTGAGATGACTTGGAACTCAGTACTCTTTCTGCCCTGCTGACCTACTTGGAACACCAGTACTTCTTCACCAAACCTGAAAGTGAGTAGACTCTTCTCCATATCTACTAATGCCCAGCCTGTGGCTAAGAAAAGTCTTCCCAAGATTATTGGAACTACAAAATCAACTTCACAGTCAAGTATAACAAAATCTGTGGAAAATATAAATTTGTTTACCTTTACCAACACATCATATAAGATCCTCACAAGCTTCTTGGTGGTTCTGTCTGCCATCAACAATCGCATTTTCGTAGGGACAAGGCTCCCCAAACCCAACTTTCTGAATATGGCCAGAGGCATTAAGTTAATGCTAGCCCTCAAATTACATAGTGCTTTAGCAAATGCTAGCTCTCCTACAGTGCATGGTATGGTGAATGCACCCGGGTCTTTGTGCTTTTGCGCTAATGACTTTATAGTGATGGCACTACAATATTGAACATTTTTGGAGAGGTCTTGGTTCACATTTAGCTTCTTTTTGACTAAGTCTTTCATCCATTTGGCATGTACCGGTATCCTCTCAAGGGCCTCAACTAAAGGGATGTCTACTGAGGATTTTTTTAACACCGCCAAAAATAGTTCAAACATACCTTTCTCCTTTCTTTTTCCAAGCCTTTGAGGGAAAGGAGAAGAGGGTGTTAGAAAGGTTTTATACTTCTTGGGTTGCTCATCTATATTACATGCCTGGGTTCTTTCATTCATCCTCTTCTTGCAGTTCCCATTTTCCACCTTCGGCATAAGGGGGTTCACAACACTTTTGCCATTCCTAGCCATCACCGCCATGCAATGCCCTTCACTCTTTAGATTTTGAACCGAGTTACTAGTCCTTTATGAAGTGGTGGTAGTATCCGGCGTGGCCTAAAAAACTTCTTTTACCTTTTATCGAAATTAATGGTGGCAATTTCTCTATCACCTCAATTTTTCTCTATCTCTTGAAGAAACTTGTACGAATTATTGCTCTAGTTGCTTAATAGCTACCGAGTTAGACTCTATTTTCTGGTTAATACTTAAAATAACTGCTTTCATTCCCTCTAAAGTCTCATCTTGATGGTCGACTCACTTTAACAATTTTTTGAACATTTCTTCAATCCTGGAGTTCCTTGTTCCGGCATCATGATTGTGTGGTGGCACATAAGCACCATTTTTGAAGCCCTTTCTTCTTCTCATTCTGCGTCTGACACACACTCTCTCTCATAGTATCCACCACGATTGTCTTTACAGATCCTATCACGGTTGAAGTTCCGACCTTGATTCCCGAAACCTTACCTCCAATAGTTCAAATTGGAACCTTAGGGGTTGTTATGGAAACCCGCTACTTGGTTGCTTACAAAGCACCCATCCTCATCAAAGAATGGATCGTCGTAGGTAGGGACTTTAGAGGTTATTGCATGACTGCCTTGACATTGGCCTGATTTTGCTTTAAAACCAAGTGCATACTTGTACGAAGTTGAGCAAGTTGCTCTATGATCTCTTCGTTTACCTTTGCTTACTCAGTATTGGTATTAACCGCGCAAGAAGGTTTCATCACACCTCGCTCTTGTTGACCCTATGCTCTATTTGTTCTGACCACGTGCTCCATTCTTGCGGCTATCAATGCGAAAGGTTGGTCTAAGAACATGCCTCCCATGATTGTGTTGGCGCAAGCATGACTATTATCGTCAAGTGCCCAATAGAAGATCTCGACCAAGGCATCGTCAATAATCTTATGATTAGGGACCATCTTTAAGTATTTAGTAAACCTCTCCCATGTCGTGCTAATGGAAAATCAATGCTACAATAGCACAAAGTTGTTGATTTGGTCCTTGAGTTTCAACTTCTTAGATCTAGGGAAATATCTTTCGAGGAATACTCTCTGAAGTTCAGCCCAACTTGTGATAATACCAGGAGGAAGCTCAGACAACCATATAGTTATATTGCCAGTCAATTACAACGGAAACACTATTAAATAAACTATATCAATAGAAAGGTTTTGTGTCCACATGACACTTTTGCAAACAAACACCATATTTTGAAGATGATGGTAGGGATCCTCCGAATGTAGCCTTGTAAATAGACCGCGATTTTGGAGCATTTGGAGTAATCCACTTGATACCATGAACTTAGTATCTACCGATAGAGGAGGCAGTACTATAATACTGGTAACATCCATAACTATAGGGTTCAATCGATATTAATTCCACCCATAAGAATTTTTATTGAAGTCCCTAAGCTGTGGCCTATTACCCCTTTGTTGTGGATTATCCTATCTTTCCAAATCCTCGTTCCTATGCATATCCTCCTCAACCTCGATATCTTCATTCACTTGAGCTATTCTTCTCGACAGTCTATGGATCTCCAAATTGAGTGGAGCTAAGGGATTGCCTTGGCTCCTTATGTTGGGTGTACAACCTAGTATACCCTGTAAATAAAATCAAACAACAAAAACAAAAACAAAAACAAAAGTAAAGTACAAGACACTCTAGAAATCAACACTAGAACTAACTAAGAGTGAAATCAAATCAAAACCTAGCCGTATTCCCTGACAATGATGCCATAATTTCTGATGATGTTCACACTTCAATAAGAAAGTGATCGTTGTCAGCAATTTACCTAACCAAGGTTAGGATCAAATGCACAGGGAATACAAAGCTTGATTACAAGATTTCAGCACTAATCATTTCTAGCATTCATGACTACAATCTTTAAATTGGGGGGGTATATTTCAAAAATAAAATAAAACTACCACTAACTATAATGCGAGGAAACACTAAATTCTAAGGACAACTAGGGAATTGTGTTCCCCATAGTTCGTCGACTTGATTACCCTAGATATAAAATTGGTGATTTACATGAATGATAGTAACTTAGGTTCTTCCAACCCTCTTGTCAAGGAGAAGGTCGAATTTCACCATGGTGCTTGGTCGGCAACCATGGCGAGCCAACTAACCATTACCTATTGTCCCAGTCAACCTCACCTTGGTCAGGCTTGGTTGATTAGATGAGAACACATCAATCGAATTCTGTCATCTACTTTCCTTTTCCTATTAGTCACTACCTTGGTCGAGATCATGATAGTAAACGGGGTTTAGTGTTAGCCACCACCAAACAACAATAGTAATGAAAGAAAATAGACAATACATCCAAACTCCAATCATTGGAGTTTGGTGTTGGCCACCACCAAACCATAATAATAATGAAGGGAAATAGATAATACATGCAAACCTCCAATCATAGAAATGCATGAATCCTAAGTCATCTTAAGGTCAACTACCCATGGTTCCCATAACCCCAAGTTGTGGGTGCTTAGCTACTCATGCCTAAGGCAAAACACATAAGAATGCAAATAATAGACATATTTGAGAGCTTTACCAATTCCAATAAAGAAAATAGGCAACATAAATTGCAAACCTATAAGATTGATTGATCAATAATGATTACAAGGCAAGATTGCAATCGCCCAAAAATGGATTTTCCAAGAGAGAATAATAAACTTCTCTAGAAAGCTAAGAAAAGCTTCAAAATGTATCTTTCCAATGTCTATTGGTCGAACTCTTTATAAAAACCTAACTTAAAGTATATAGTATTTACAAAACAATCCTAGAATTTGCACAGAAAAAATAGCTGACAACTGATAAGTTATGCATGTATAACTCGTAGGACGACCTACGAGTCGCAGTTAGAGTCTCGTATCAGGTTCTTGGAATCTTGAACTAAACTGGTATGACCCATAGTTACGAGTTGCTACTTAAGCTACGACTTGTATGTTGGTCTCGTAGTCTTGGTCTTCTGTTCTTGGTCCAACATCTTTGCTCTCTGATTCTTACTTTGAGTCCACCTATATGAGTCATAGTGTGACTTACGACTCATATGATGGGCTCATAGAGGTGACCTTCACTTAGCAAATTTCTGAATTTTAGTCTCTGATTCTTGCTATGATATTATCCTACGACTCGTAGGGTGAGCTACGACTCATAGGGTGAGCTACGACTCATAGGTGGGCTCATAAGGCCTATGCTTCAGCAAAATCTGCAACTTTTCTTCTAAATTATGCCAACCTAACTTTTCTACAAATTAACACAAAAACACATCAAAACACTAAAAATTCACTTTTTGAACTCACAAAATCCCTTGTTTTAGGCAGAAAATATGTTGTATTTTGATAGCATATCAATAAGGACTTGTACATGGCTGTGAAGTGCGCCACAATTATGAATGGGAGGCTATGAGGAGTTTTAGAAAATTTTTCACTTTATTATGATTCATATCATGCCATTAGAAGCACCTAAGGTTATTCTTCTATCTAACGACGCCCTCTTTGTCATTTCTAGAAATGTATCTAAAAAGAGCACCTTTGCGAAGGGATATGGCTGAAGATTAAGCCCCTCCGGATGTTTCTCATGTGGAGTTTAGGAATGCCTTCATAATGTTGTCCCAAGATTTATCCAACCAAGCTAATAGTGAGGTTGTTATTCCTCCGCAAGCACCTACCCTGTCAACAACAGTTTGTTATTACATAAGAATGAACCTGCCAGAGTTTCAGGGATCAAAGGTTGATGAGGATTTGGTTGAGTTTCTTGATGAGGCTTATAAATTTTAGCCATCATGGGTATTCCATCGGAGGAGAAGGCAAAGCTTATAGCCTATCAATTGAAATAGGTGGCAAAGGTTTGGTATGACCAATGGGTTCAAGAAAGAGGTGAGGATGTAGGCCAAGTTTGATGGGAGGAGTTCATAAATTCTTTCCATTGGAGTTGTGGGAGGCTAAAGTGCAAGAGTTCATAAACCTCAAGCAAGGGCACATAAGTGTGAGAGAGTATTCTCATAAGTTCACAAAGCTCTCTAAATATGCCTCATTCACGGTATTGGATCCAAGTGCTAGGATAAGTAAATTCATATCTGGTGTCTTGTACATGGTCTCTAAGGATTGTAAAATGACTATGCTCATCAAAGAAATAGATATCTCCAACCTAATAACCTATATGGAACAAATTGAGCATGAGAAAATGAGGGAGAAGTCTAGGGAGTCCAAGAGAGCTAGGATGGATAGTGGTAGATTCTTCAACAGAAGGAGTGGTGGACAAGGTAAATTCCAACGTTACCATAAGAAAGGGAATCAAGGCTCATCTAACACATCTACTCCCAAGTTCAGCAAAGATAAGAGGTCCAATCCAAATCTCCAAGGAGGTATCAGTGCATAAGTTTCTCCAAATTGTGTAAAGTGTGGAAAGTATCATAAGGGTGAATGTCTAGTCGGCTCAAATACTTGCTTCAAACATGGTGAACCCAACCATAGCAAAGGATTGTAGGAATGGTAATGTAAAGCATCAAGGCTAAGGGGGACAAGCACAACAAGCCCAAAAAGCTAATAGGTTATATGCCCTTTGTAGTCGTCAAGAGATGGAAGAAGCCCCCGATATGGTTATTGATATGTTGAAAGTTTGTTATTTTGATGCTTATGCACTTTTAGATCTATGGGAAAATTTGTCTTTTGTCACACCACTTCTTGAATATCGATTTCATGCATTTCCTTAAACTCTTGTTGAGCCTTTTAAAGTTTGTACTTTTGTAGGTGAGCCCATTGTTGCATTAAATGTTTATAGAGATCATCTCATGTCCATCATGCATAAAGTTATTCATTGTGCTTTGTAGAGATTTCCATGGTTGATTTTGATGTTATGCTTAGGATGAATTAGTTGCATGCTTCTTATGCTACCATAGATTGTTGAACTCATAGTGCCAAGTTTCAATTTCCAAATGAGCCTACTATAGGGTGGTAATTTTTCATGTAATGGTCAGTTTATTTCACAAAGCCCATAAAATGGGGTATTTCTACCTTTTGGTAAGGGTTAAGATGTGACATCTGAAAGTCTCTCTTAAGTCAATTTCCATAGTAAATGAGTTTCTCGATGTGTTTTCTGAAGAGTTGGCCAGTATCCTTCCCAAAATAGTGATAAATTTTTTCATAGATATTTTGACAGACATCCAATATATATTAATGCCTCTTTATAGAATGGCCCCGACAGAGTTAAAGGATCTAAAAGATCAATTGAACAATTTGTTGGAGAAGGGGTTCATTCGACCTAGAAGGTCCCTATGGGATGCCTCCTTATTATTTGTAAGGAAGAAGGATGGGTCATTTCGAATGTGTATGGACTATCTCTAACTAAAAAAGTTACCATGAAGAACAAATTTCCCCTCCCAAGGATAGATGACTTATTTGATCAAGTATAAGGAGCTACTCACTTTAAAAAAAATTGATTTGTGGTTCAAACATCATCAATTGAGCATGAGGGAATGTGATACTCCCAAAATGGCATTCCAGATAAAGTATGGACACTTTGAATTTATGGTGATGTTCTTTGGATAAACCAATGTACTGACTAGTTTTATAGACTTTATGAATAGGGTGTTCATGCCTTATCTTGATATATTCGTGGCGATATTCATTGATGATATTTTGGTCTATTAATGGGATTTAGAAGTTCATAAAGAGAATTTGAGGGTATTCTTGGAAACCTTGGGGGATTAGAAGTTGTTTCCATGTTTAACCAGTGTGAGCTTTTGTTGAAGGAAGTAGTATTTTTTTGGCATATTGTGTCCGGTGATGGGATAAAATATGACCCAAAAAAGATGAAAGTGGTGAGGAATTGACTGAGGCCATTGACTCCTAAAGATATTAGGAGTTTCTTGGGCCTAGCAGGGTATTATAGAAGAAGTGTTCAAGGGTTCTCCTCTATCTCATCCCTATTGATCAAATTGACCTAAAAGAAAGTAAAATTTGTATGGATGAATGAGTGTGAGAAACGCTTTCAAACTTTAAAGGATAAGTTGACTTCGACTCCAATCTTGATATTGCTAGAGAGTACTGATGGATTTTTTGTATATTGTGATTCCTCAAGAATTGGTTTGTGTCATGTATTGAAGGTATATGAAAAGAATTATCCAACACATGATCTTGAGCTAGTGATCATGGTATTTGCATTAAAAATTTAGCATCATTATTTGTATGGGTTCCATGTTGATGTGTTCACTGATCATAAAAGTCTCCAACATGTGTTTACACAAAAAGATCTCAATCTAAGGCAAAGGAGATGGTTGGAAATTCTCCAAGATTATGATATGAGCATATCACCTCGGTAAGGCTAATGTTGTGGCTATTGCACTTAGTAGAATACCCATGGGAAGTATGTCACAACTTGAAGATAATGGGAAGAAGGAAATAGCAAAGGAAGTTCATAGGTTTGTTAGATTGAGGGTAAAGTTGAGTGAGGCCAAGAATGGTGGTGTCATGGTGGTAAATGGCTTTGAATCATCACTGATTGAGGATGTCAAGTTTAAGTAAGGTCTTGATCTCTTCTTGATGGAATTGAAGGCCTCGGTAAAGGAAGGAAAGATAGAGATCTTAACACAAGGGGGTGATGGTGTACTTTATTACTAAGGGAGATTATGTGTGTCGGATGTTGATGGTTTTTTCGGATGTTGATAGGTTGAAATATTTGATATTGCAAGAGGATCATAGTTCTTCCTATTCCATTCACCCTGGTTGCACTAAGATATATAGAGATTTGAGAGAAGTGTACTAGTGGAATGCTCCAATTGTCAACAAGTTAAAGTGGAACACCAATGACTGGGTGCTTTGGCTCAAAAATTTGAGATTCTATCTTGGAAGTAGGAAGAGATTAATATGGATTTTGTAGTTGGGTTGTCTAAGACCAAGAGGCAATTTGATTCAATATGGGTAATAGTGGACCGAATGATGAAATCAGCTCATTTCTTGCCAATTAAGACAACTTTTAATGCCAAGGATGCCAAGTTATGTATCTGGGAACTGGTGAGGTTGCATGGGATTCCATTGTCCATTATTTCTGATCAGGGTACTCAATTTACCTCCCACTTTTGGAAGTCATTCCAAAGAGGTCTTGGTGCTAAGGCGAAATTAAGTACCACATTCCATCCTTAAACTAATGGACAGCTGAAAGAACAATTCAAAATTAGAAGACATATTGAGAGCTTGTGTCTTGGAATTCAAAGGAAGTTGGGATGATTATATACCTCTCATCGAGTTTGCCTTCAACAATGGTTATCATTTAAGCATTGAGATGGCCCCATTTGAGGGTCTATATGGTAGACTATGGAGGTCACCTGTGGGATGGTTCAAAGTTGGAGAAATTGCCTTGATTGGTCGAATTTGGTTATGGATACCATGAAAAAAGTGATGCTCATACGAAAAAGATTTAAGACCTCTCAAAGTAGACAAAAGTCCTACTTTGATAAAAGGAGAAAGGACCTTGAGTTCAATGTTGATGATTGAGTTTACTTAAAGGTATCACCTATTAAAAGTGTAGTACGATTTGGCAAGAATGGGAAGTTGATTCTTAGGTATGTATGGCCTTATAAGTTTGTGACAAGGGTTAGTAAGATGGCATATAAGTTAGACTTTCCAATGGAGATGAACACAATTCATCTGGTGTTTCATATGACAATGTTGAGAAAGTTCATGGGGGATCTAAATTCCATAGTTCCATTGTAAAATGTGAGAATTGTGGAGAATTTGACATATGAAGAAGTTCCATTCGAAATATTAGGTAGGAAAGTAAAGATATTGAGGCATAAATATATAGCATGTGTTAAAGTCCTTTGGAGGAACCACCAAGTTGAAAGTGTGACTTGGGAAGTGAAAGCAGACATGATTAAATGATATCCCTATCTCTTCCACTCTACTCAAGTCTAAGATTAATAAGATGATAATATTTTATATGTCAAGTCATGTATTTCAGCCCTTAGATGTCAAGTTGCATGCATTCATACTCATTATGTCAAGTTTTTATGGCATGCATAAGTTGAGAATTTTATGAAAATAATGTTTAAGTTCCATTGATGCATTAAGTTAGGGATAAAACATATCTTTTCATTCCTCTCAAGCATAGTTTCATATCATTTGAGGACGAATGTTCCCAAGGGGGAGATAGTCTAACACCTCCCAATGCGACTAGGAAAGCCCCTATGATGTATTTCTTGAATATTTAAAATTTGTGCGCTATTTTGCAAATCCGACTTCATATTTTTCTCAAGAGGCAAAATTGTGTAGGAAAAGGGTCACCTTCAATATTTAGGTCACCCTTATCAAAAAATTATTTTTTTGATGAAATTGTACAAAATAGAAAAGTGTGCGAAAAGGTGCACTATGCCCTTGTTTACCTATTGTTCAAAAACTTCTTAACTTCATTTTAAGTCAGGAAAGCTAGTCGGAGTTATCCCCACCCCTTTATATTCGTCAATCCTTGAAAATCCTCTTATTTTTAGCCTTAAATCTCTCCCTAAACACTCTCAAATCCTCCCAAACTTCTCTCTAGAAATCTTCCATCAAGTTCTCTTAAATTTCTTGGGGATCAAGCTTCTTCCATTGAAGACAAAGCTTCCAAAAATGTTTCTCAAACTTCATCAATTCTTCTTCTTTAAGTTTTATAAATCAAAAGGTATATGAGTTTCTTCATCCATGGATTCTTCTGCCATGGAGTCCCAAAACCTATTTTACTAAGTTGTCAAGTTTCAATGATAAATTCCTATAGGTATTTTCTATTTTTTTCTATTAAATATGAATTATGTTGAGATCACTTATCTATTGCAGGACATTACATAAATTAATTTTAAGGGTTTTCTCCTATGACGTATTTTATGAAATTCAAAGCTATGAAAGGTATGTTAACATGAGTTATTATGAAATTGATGATTTTATGAGATGCATTGCATAATTCTATGTCTAAAGTTCAAAAATGATATATATGATTGTGGTGTGTTGTTTTAAGAAAGATTTAAATTGATGAATTGCCCTATTTTCATGCAGTTTCCTCTTGAGGTACATGATTTAAAGTTTACATGCAAGAAATCCTCCCAATTATTATATCAATATTTTCAAGGGAGTATGATCTCCAATTATAAGGATTCAATAGCTAATGTTTATGAAAGTGCTGATGTTTGAATCCATCTTATGAATATTAAAGATGGTGAAATGACAATTCTCACCAAAAGATAGATCCCATATGATTAAGGACCATTCTCACATGTTAGATCTCGATGTTTGGATGAGCTACTCCTTATATATGATTATGATGATGTTATGAATGTAAAGCTTATGAATGATTATAATAATGCAAATGTTTTCAAATGTATTCTATTGGAATGACTTGGCGCTGAAAGGGGCATTGAGGTGGGATTCAGTAACGAAATCCTAGTAGCAACCCCTTGTCTCATCAACTATTACCACTATAGGATCCCTTGTAGGCTAGGCTAAATGATCCACATAAGCCATTTTATTATTTGATGAATGCATATGTGATGTTGATGGAGTTCTACATGCCAAGTAGTCTCCCCATGCCAAAGTACGGGGTTATATTAGATTCCAAGTAGTAGCTTTCTTGGTCATATATATAAGTCATGGTCTATATCCAACATATGTATGATGATAGGATGTTATGTTATGTTTATCTCTCAAGAATGGTTTTATCAAAACATCCTCGTGTATGCTATTTTGAGCTTATTCCTATTGTATATGATTATGCATCTTGTTATGAAGATTATTATCTATTGTTGGATTGCATCCCACATACTAATACCTTCCAAGTACTAATACATACTTTTTGCCGACATGATTTAACCATGTAGAGACTGGAGCTCTGATTCATCCTCCTCTACGTGGCTAGCTTGGTTCATGAAGATCATTACGTGCTGAGTTCTCCATTCCGAGGATAATATTTGATTTCCATCTTGCTGATTTGAGACTTTATTTCATTTTACTTAGTACTTTGAGGGTAAGCCCAAGACTTGCCTTGGCCCCCGTCCTACTGATGTTTTAGAGGTGTTGTTGGATACTATACCATACTAGTCATGAGCCGGTGGAGGAGTACCTGTCCCTACTTAGTTAAATCATGCAGGCAAAATGCGCATTAGTACATCACAATGTACTAAGTATGTGAGATGCAATGCATGTATGAAATTGTAATGCTGTCATTCATAAATATAAAATATAAGTACGTATGAGATGGAAATTACATAAAGTGAGCTTAAGCATACACAAAGAATATAGCTCAATTTGGAAAGGAGTCAATGGATGAGAAATCATATGTAATAAGAACATATCATAGAGTCATAATTTGTGGAAGAATACCTTAATTGATAGAAAAGACCATGTAAGCTACTACATGTAATCCAGCATAACCCCCTACATTAGCACTAAGAAACCACTTGCTTGGTGGAACTTGTTCAAAAACTTCTTAACTTCATTTTAAGTCAGGAAAGCTAGTCGGAGTTATCCCCACCCCTTTATATTCGTCAATCCTTGAAAATCCTCTGTCAACTTCACATGCATCTTAATAACATAATTGGCCTACATGGATCCACTAGCCTAGCCTATTAAGGCTCCTATGCTGGCATATAGTTTGGGCCTTTGAGATTAACTTTGATGGACCATGCCTCAGCTAAAAAAATGAATCCCAACTCAAGTCCACTTAGTGCTAAGTCATCCCACGAAATCTTTAAAATTTAACTTAGAATCATAAGTAGCAATCACTAGAGTAGTTCAAACTTAGGAACCACTAAGTGCGTATTGTCCTTCCATCTTGGGAATCTTTCTTAAACACCTTTAGAAAAATTGTCAACATGCTAATATCTTTGACAAATCATTACATTAAAACTTAACTTTAATGCCCTAATCATCATCATAAATCATGCAAAGCTTTGCTTGAAAACTAGGTGGGCTAGGCTTTTAAATGGAGCAATCATAAATTACATAAAACATGAAAATATACTTCTTTAAAGTCATGAAAAACAGTCCACATTGTATCAACAACAAAACTCGTCATTAGGGTCATCATCAGTAGCTTAAATACATGTATTTAATTAGTAAAAATATCATAGAATATCATTTAATATCATAAAACATCATGCAATTGCCATAAGCATGCATAATATCTTAAAGGAACTTAAAGATAAGGTAAAATACTTAAAATCGGACTTTATGGGTGGAATCATACCCATAAATTTAGCTCACATGCCTTAACAAGCAATGGGGGGAAATGAACTTAAAGCTTTCAGAAGAGCCATAGAAACCCTAGCTTTGATTTGCCTTTTCTTGAGTGAGTAATTTCCTAAGGATAATTTGAGATTGAGAGAATCAAGAAAATGGGGGCTTCTTAGGATTTAGGATCTTATTTAAGGCCTCTTTGGATCCTAAAATGACTTAGTTTAGGAATAGAAATTTTGTAAATAACAAAACTGCCCTTTGTTAACACTGTCATATTTCAGCCTATGATAGCTCATTTATGGGCAATGGAATGAACCACGGACCATAGGTCCTTTCCGTCCTGTTAACTTTCCAACAATTCCTGAAATCATTTTGTTAAACTCAAAACCATGAAACATCTTACAGGTCGTACATGAACTTACAGGTCTTGGTTGGACTAATAGAGTCCTTCCATACTTACTCATTTTTCCTATTTCCTGGACCATATCCATGAAAGGATTCTATTAGCCATGCATTCTTCTACGGGCCATGCTGGTGTGGGATTCAGTACTTACTCATTTTTCCTATTTCCTGGACCATATCCATGAAAGGATTCTATTAGCCATGCATTCTTCTACGGGCCATGCTGGTATGTAGATCACTTCCAGCAAACTCAAAATTTTCTTCATGTGTGATGATCCCACTCACGACCCTATCAAGGGACCATTTCCTTTTTGATGGGCTGTCACTGGATTCGTGGTTACCCCACACTTAAAAATATTTTCTCTTTCCTAAGGTTCTTGTTTAAGGGTCGAACCTACGGGCCATAAATCACTCTCGTGAACTAGACTTTAGGTCTTTTTTACCCAATTTTTCTGTACTCTAAGCTCCTAAGGGTCATTAATATATCTATCCTTTAGGAATATTCATCCTTGAATGTACTTAAAGGTAAGCTCTATGGAGTAAATCATCAGCTAATAACCCAGCATGCATGAAAAAACAAAATGTAAACATCATTTCTTAAAATTTTTGAAATCCACACTTAAAACATGTCTCAAAACAGTCCACAAAAATAAAAGTAAATGTATGCATCACGTAAAACTAAAATGCAAAGAATTAGAGGTTTTAGGAAGAATATCTTAACACTATAGACTGAATAAAGTGGAATAGATATGGGTAATGTTTCATCATATCCGCTTCTGTTTCCCACGGAGCACCCTTAACTTGTTGGTTTCTCTAAAGCACTTTGATGGATGCAACTTCCTAGTTCCTTGGCTATTTTACTTGCTAGTCTAGGATTTCAACTAGTACATCTTCATAACTCAATCCTCTTCAATATTCACATAATGCAAAGGAACTATGGATCTTGGATCACATATGAACTTCTTCAACATCAGCACATGAAATACCGAATGAATCAAATGCATCTCATTGGGTAAACCCAACTCGTATTACACTTTTCCCACTCTTCTCACCACCTTATTAGGCCCTATATACCTTTGGCTCGATTTTCCTTTCTTACCAAACTAGATATCACTTTTCATTGGAGATATCTTTAAGTAGAACCAATCACTAACTTGGACCTCAAGTTCCCTTCTTCTCACATCAGAGTAGGGCTTTTGTCATCTTTGGTCCATTTGAAATTTTTCCCTTATGCTTTTAATTTTCTCCATAGCATTCATAACCAAGACTGGTCCTATTATTGCCACCTCACTAACTTCAAACCACCTTATGGGTATTCTACACCATCTATTACACAATGTCTCAAATGGTGCCATCCCAATACTTGCACGAAAGTTGTTATTATAGGAAACTCAATAAGTGGCAAATTCTCATCCCAAGTCCCCTTAAATTTCAATACAAAGCTCTAAACATATGTTCCAAAGTTTGAATAGTCCTTTTGTCTTGCCCATCGATTTGGAGATGAAAAGTGGTACTCAACTTCACCTTAGTTCGAAGTCTCTTTTGAAAAGACTTCCAAAAAGGAGAGGTGACCTAGACTCTATGATTTGATATAATGGAAAATCGAACTGCATGAAAATTTACCAACTCTCAGATATATAAATGGGCATTTTGGCACTGAATGTAGTCTTGACCAGTAAGAAGTGAGTCAACTTTGTCGTACGATCAACTATCACCCATATGGAGTCAAAATGCTTTTTGGTTTTTGGCAAACCCACTATGAAGTCCATATTAATATCTTCCCACTTCCATGTTAGAATATCAATGTCTTGTGCTAGGCCATCCAGCCTTTGATATTAAACCATGACTTGTTGGCAATTAGCACATTCGGACACAAATTTGGCAATATCCTTCATTCCATTCCACTAATAGATCTCCCTTAAGTCTCTATATATATTTGTAGTGCCGAAATAAATGGAATATGAAGAGTTATAAGCTTCATCCATAATCAGATTCTTCAACTCACTATCATTGGGCACGCACAACCTCCCTCGATATTGAAGTACCCAATCTCTCCCTTGTAAGAAAACTTCTATCTTTCCATCCTCCACTAAGGATTTCAACTCAACCAAGGTGGGATCAAGGTCTTTCTTAGTCTTTACCTCCTTAATCAAAGAAGATGCAGACCCATGAAGAACCATTGCACCATCATCTCTAGACTCATTCAATCTTACTCCCAATCTAGCCAACTTGTGAACAACTTTGGTCAACCCCTTTTTGCATCATCTTCAATGTGAGACATATTACCCATTGAAACTCTACTAAGGGTGTCAACTACCATATTTTCCTTTCTTAGGTGATTCTTCATGCTCATATGATAATCCTTGAGTAGCTCTAACCACCACTATTGCCTCAAATTGAGATCCTTTTGGGCGAAAACATGTTGGAGGCTCTTGTGGTCAGTGAAGACATCTACATGAACCTCATAGAAGTAATGTCACCAAAACTTCAAGGAAAACACCATCTCCGCAAGCTCAAAGTCATGAGTCAGGTAATGCTTCTCATGCACTTTCAATTGCCTTGATGCATAAGTAATCACCTTGTTATTTTGCATAAGCGCACACCACAACCAAATCCTTGATGCGTAAAAATACACGACAAACTCATTATTTCATTCTGGCAACATCAATAGTAGGGCCAAAGTTAGTCGATCCTTTAAAGTTTGGAAGCTTTTCTAACACTCATCTGTCCATACAATACTTATCTTTCTTTTGAGTCAACTTGGTAAGTGATGACGAAATGGAAGAAAAGTCTTCCACAAACCTTTTATAGTAATTACCTTGGCCCAAGAAACTCCTTATGTTAGTAGGAGTTATTGGCCTTGGCCAATTTCTCACCACTTTAATTTTCATAAGATCAACTTTGATACTATCACGTGATACCATATGCCAAAGGAAGGCAACCTCATCTAGCCAAAACCTACACTTATCAAAATTTACTTAAAGCTTTTGCTACCTTAGGGTTCTTAATACTACCCTTAAGTTCTTCATATGTTCTTGCTTACCTCGGGAATACATAATGATCTCATCAATGAACACCATTAAAATTTTTAATATAGGGCTTGAACACACTATTCATGAGGTCCATGAATATAGTCGGAGCAATACTGAGGCCCAATAACATCACCACAGCTCAAATTGACCATACCTCGTCTAGAATGCCATCTTAGGAATGTCACTTTCTCTCACTCTCGATTGATAATACTCGGATCTCAAGTGATGGGAACCTAAAGGGACCCACTATGGATCTTGGATCACATATGAACTT
>DF358241.1:78998-104010 GCA_000787875.1 Solanum virginianum
AGTGACTAGCCCCTTGAAGTTGGTCAAACAAATCATCAATCCTTGGGAGAGGGTACTTATTCTTGATGGTAACCCTATTAAGTTATCGGTAGTCAATACGCATTCTAAGAGCCCATCCTTCTTCTTCACAAACAACACCAGTGCCCCCCAAGTTGATTGGCTAGGCCTAATAAAACCCTTCTCTAACAAGTCCCTTAATTGCTCCTTCAACTCCTTTAACTCTGCCAGGGTCATATGGTAAAGGCGAATAGAAATGGGTTGAATATCAGGAAGGAGGTCTATACCAAAGTCTATTTTCCTAACGAGGGGAACACTAGGAAGGTCACTTGGAAAGACATCAAGGAACTCATTTACCACTGAACCAACTCTATAGGAAGGACTTTGGACTCAACATCCCTAACCCTCACAAGATGATAGAGACACCCCTTAGAGATCAACTTTTGGGCTTTAATGCAAGAGATAAACCTATCTTTGACCACCATATCATGACTCTCCTACTCAACGATGGGTTCATTTGGGAATTGGAATTTGACCCTATAGGTTCTACAATTAATAGAGGTATAATATGCATGCAACCAATCCATCCCAAGAATGACATCAAAATTAACATATCCAAATCAACAAGATTACAAGGCTAGGTTCTACAATTAATAGAGGTATAATATGCATGCAACCAATCCATCCCAAGAATGACATCAAAATTAACATATCCAAATCAACAAGATCACAAGGCAATATTTTATGCAAGATGTAAATGGGACTATTTCTATACACATTTCTAACAATAATAGATGCACCAATAGGAGTAGACACCTCATAAGACTCACACAACACTTCGAGCTCAACATGGAACTTTTTGGCAATAAGGAGTAACAAAAGAAATAGTGGCACCCAGGTCTATCAATCCATACACATCAAAATTTTTAAAGACTTTTAACATACTAGTGACGACATCGACCATCTCATCAATCATTTGCATCACATGTAAAGCATCAAACTGATTGTGCTTTGGGGCACCACCTTATTGGCCTCCTCTCCCCAAAGGAACCACATTAAAACTTGACTTTGGGGATGAACATCCTTACCCTTGATACAATTTCATGGACAATCAATCACCATGTGGCATACTTCCCCACAACCAAAATAAGCATCGGTATCCCTCAAGCATGGGCCACCATGATCCCTATCACACTTTGAACACATGAGTCTAGGCATCACACCACCCTCCTTTTTGGGAATTGGGTAGTCATTGGGAAATCTCCCACTAGGAGCATGAGAAGACCCTTGGCCTTGGCGAAATCGGCCACCCTTGTGACTTTGGAACTTATCATCAAAACGAGCCTTCTTGAAAACCCAGGGCTAAGGGGAATTTTTCATATCATAAAACTTCGTAGAGTCAAGAGAGTCAAGGCTCATAGCATCATTACATTACTTATCCAACAACACCTCTAAACATAAAACTTAGAGGGGCCTAAGACAAGCAACCGGGCTCACCCTCACAGTCAAAGCATACAATAAAGAAAAATAAAGTCTATACATAGCATAAATCAAGAGAAGTATGTCCTAGAAGTTGACGACTCACCAACTTGCTTTGAGAGATATCGCACTAGCCACGTGGAGGAGGAGTATGATCAAGTGGAGCTCCGGTTCTTACATGGTAACATCACGTAGGCATAGAGTATGCGTTAGTATGTTAGAATGTATTAAGTATGTAGGATGCAATGCAACAATACATAAGCAACATAGTCAAAATGCATAATTAGGTAATAGATGAACATATAACAATATAGCTTGCATAAATGTTACTTGAAATAAACATGCTTATATATAGAAAATATTACATGTGTAGGAATGGACCATCATCATAAACTAAGCAACTTAGTACTTGGAATCTAAGGTAGACCACCCCTTAGAAGTGATTGAGGAATCAAGCCCTCAATTGGTTGATGGACATGGCCACCCTCTATTGGAAGTGATTGAGGTATCAACCCCTCAATTGGATGATGGCTTACAACCCCTATCCAAGGCAATTGAGTTATCAAATAGTCAATTAGTTAATGGACATGATTACCCTCCGCTAAAAATGATTGAGGTATCAATCCCTCAATTTGTTTATTGCTTACCACCTCCATCCGAGGTGATTGAGGCATCACACGTCAATTGGCTATGGTCAAATCACAATACTATAGATGTTTTTCATGAAATTAACACATACATATCATCCTTTCATCATCATAAAGTCACTTAATTCATATGCCAAACATTAGGCCTTCAACAACTCAAGATACATTAACTGGACATTAAATCAAACACTTGGTGGATATGCAATGCTAGCGTAAAATCATGCAAGTCAAGAGTGAAATCATGCAAGTAAATTTAATTTAAAACCACCCACCAACATTTGGTAATACCCTCATACAATATACATCAAAACCTTCTTCAAATCTCAAGATAGATCTAATAGACATAGCTCAAAACATGCATAAATAGTCACACTTTTACAAAACCCCAACATAGTTCATAGTCAAATTCATAATAGAAGACCCATAATTAAAATCAACTTAGAAACATGTAATTTAGGTAAAAAGGAAGCTTGGGCACTATGGGTGAAAGGAATAAATGGTTGAAATCCCCAAACCTTAACTTTGGAGAATTACTTGATGAAGATTCAAAATGGAGACTTGAAGCTTGAGTGAAATCCTTAAAGGATGAGTTTTTCCACTTGAATTTTGAGGTGAAATATTTGTCTAAGTATTTGAAAGAGTATTGGGGAATGTCTAGTATGATATGGTGTAGAAATATGGCTAAGTAAAGGTATTTTTATGCATGGGAAGACTTAGGCCCAAGACCCAAAACCCTTAGACCAAGATGAAAAAAATTAAACAAAATTAACACTGTGGCACGCCCCAGCTGCATCGCGCTTAGGGCGCGCAGTGCTCTTTAGAAATCACATTTTATGATTTTTAAATTTTGATATAGTTGCTCTAAAATCTGGGTTAGACCCATATCCCACTAAATTTCACCCCCTGATCAAGAATATAAAGTTAAATTTTTGATATTACGCATAAATTTTGAGATATATAAAAATTACGACACTGAACACTTTTGAGGCATATTTTCTGGCACTTTTACGGGTAGTTTCAAGGATTGATACCTCAATCACCATAGGTGGTAAGATGATACAACCACTAACTAATTGAGGGATTGATACCTCAATCACCAGGGGTGGCAGGGTGATACAACCACTAACCAATTGAGGGGTTGATACCTAAATCACCATAGGTGGTAGGGTGATACAACCGCAACAAATTGAGGGGTTGATACCTCAATCACCATAGATGTTAGGGTGTGATAATCCATCATAATGTTGGTCTCTTCTTACATATGTAATAGATTCTATATAAGCATGGTTTACTTCAAGCATCATTCGTAGATGTCATATTACTATTATGTTATCCATTACTTATGATATTGCATTTTGCCGATATTGCCTATCTCTTGTTGCATTGGATCCTACATTTTGCCGATATTGCTTATCTCTTATTGCATTGGATCCTACATACTTAGTATATTCAAACGTACTAATGCATACTTTATACCTACATAATGTTACCATGTAGGAATCGAAGTCCCACTTTATCATCCTCCTCCTCCACATGGCTAGTACAATTTCTCTCAAAGCAAGTTGGTGAATCCTCAACTTCAAGAATGTACTTCTCTTGATTTATGCTATGTATTGACTCTTCTTATGTTGGAATCTTATGGCTATGATGGTGAGCCCAGATTGTCTTTGCCCCCACTCCTATCTATGTATTAGAGGTGTTGCTGGAACCCTATGACATGTTAATGCTATACTATTTGCTTGTTATGTTTCTATAGTATCAAAGATGTCCCTTAGCCTGTATTTCCCCTTTTTCTATCTATTGTTGTAGTATAATTGCTTCTGCAACCAAGGATGTGTAATGATATGTTAAGAAGCTTGTTTGGGGTCCCTTCAGGTTCTCCATTCGCCGTGTCATGTCTAGGCCCTAGATCTGAATTATGACAAACTTGGTATCAGAGGACTAGGTTGTTAATGGTCCTTGGTATCTAATAAACCAAGTTGATCAGAATCTTATTCATGGTTGTGAAGTGCGCCACAACTATGCATGGGAGGCTATGAGGCATTTTAGAAAATATTTTACTTCTTCATGATCTATGTCGTGCGGTAGAGTTAGGTCTTATAGGACTTATTACTGATTACTAACCATTACATTTCAGAATATGTCTCAAGCTACTCAGGATGGCGATATATCGAATGCGGAGGTTCGCAATGCTCTATGGGAATTGGCCAAGGTCGTGATCACCAAACTCAACCAATCAGTTGGTACCTTGAAACTTCAAATGGTAGGAGTGGAGAGGAAAAGGCCAAGAGAGCCCGAATTGAAGCTAGGCATCCATATGCCACTGATGCCCAAGGTGTTGGAGGAAACACGATGGCATATGTTTGAGGAACACAGGTGCATGCTATAGTTGTGGTGAGATGGACCACAAGATAGTCGATTGTCTATATGCTTAAAAAAAGAGAAGCACGGTGTCTAAGAAGACTCGCGATAAAGGTGGTTTCCCAAGTGCTAAGAGTGAGTGTCTCCAATAAAATCATGAATTTTGAGGCCAAGGGTCCTGTAGTGCACCAAACAAGAAGCTTCCTATTGATGGAATTATTAACCTGAGGTTCCAAGGTAGTAATGGTGGGATGAATAAACCTAAGTGCCATAGTTGTGGGAAGAATCATGATTGTCCATGCTTGAGGAAATCCACTGCTTGTTATGGTTGTGGTGTGGTGGCCCACAAGGTTGTTGATTGTCCACATACCCAAAAGAGGTCTGAAGGTGCTCGACCTTAAGAATAAGATAGTCATGTTGATCAAGAGGCTCAAGGAGGGGATGAGGCACACGATGTCGCTACCGGTAAGTTGAAGTTTTCTTTGACCTTTTTGTGTATGCAATGATAGGTCTGGGTGCCACTATCTCTTTCATTATTCCTTCTATTGCTAGTAGGCTTTATGTGTGCCTCAAATTATTATGTGAACATCTTTTTAGTGCCTACCTCATTGGTGAACCTGTTGTTCCTAGAAAGTTCATAGAGATTGTACCGTGTTCATATTGAATTCAGTCTTGCCTTATGACCTTATTGAATTAGGTATAGTGAATTTTGATGTCATACTTGAGGTGGATTAGTTGCATACATATTGTTCCTCCATTGATTGTAGGACCCCTAGAGTTGGATTTCAACTCCCTAATGAACCCTTCCTTGAGTGGGGGGGGGGGATTGTAAAGTGGTAGTGAAGGAGTAAGTTCATTTATTTTCTTAAGGCCCAATTGATCTCAAAGGGTTGCATTTATCATCTTGTAAGAGTTAGGTATGTTGAACCTAAGTCATTCCTATTGAGTTGATTCTGGTGGTTAATGAGTTCTTGGTCTCCTTACCAAAAATTTAAATTTGGGGTAGTGCCTTCGGGTTGGGCTTATGCACTGACTATGTCTATAGGTCTCATGAATAAGGCCTTTAAACCCTACCTTGTTTTTTTGTGGTTGTCTTTATTGATGATAGTTTGATCTATTCCTATAGTGAGTTGGAGGATGTGAGTCATTTGAGGGTGGTGCTACTAAAATTGAGGGAAGAGAAGTTTCCTGCAAAGTACGAGAAGGGTGAGCTATGGTTGCAAAAGGTTGCCTTCTAGATCATGTGGCATCGAGGGATGGTATTAATGTGGGTCCTAAAAGATGAAAGTGATTAGAAATTGGCCTAGACCTTCGACTCCATCAGACATTAGAAGTTTCTTGGGCTTAGTGGGTAACTGCTGGAGATTTGTGAAAGGGTTCTCTTCTATTACTTCTCCCAAGACTAAGTTTTGACCCAAAAGAAGGAGAATTTTGTGGATTGATGAGTGTGAAAGGAGTTTCCAAACTTTTAAGGATAAGCTTGTGTCCCCTCCTATCTTGTCTCTACTGGAAGGGTTGGAAGTGTTTGTTGTGTATAGTTATGTCTCAAAAATTGGTTTGAGTTGTGTTTTGATGCAAAATAGTAAGGTGATAGCCTATACTTCTAGACAACTCAAGGTGAAAGAAAAGAATTATCCTACTCATGATCTTGAATAAGCCGCCATAGTATTTTCTTTGAAAAAAATTTGACGTCATTACTTGTATAGGGTGCATGTCGATGTGTTCATCTATCATAAGAGCCTCAAATGTGTTTTCACTCAAAAGATCTTAACTTGAGGCAAGGAAGGTGGTTAGAGCTCTTTAAGAATTATGATATGAGTGTGCATTATCATCCCTATAAGGGTAATATTGTGGCCGATGCTTTAAGTAGTGTGTCTAGCCTAGCTCAAGGCAAAGATGTGGCTAGAGAGGTCCATTGGCTGGCCAGATTAGGGGTTAGGTTGGAAGAGGTTGACTATGGTGGTGAAGTGGTGGTTAACGGTTCTAAGTCTTCATTGGTTGAGGAGGTAAAAGCAAAGCAAGATCTTGATCCTTCCTTGATAGAAGTGAAGGCCTTGGTGAGAGAGGGCAAGGTGGAGGTTTTCACCCAAGGAGGAGATGGTGCCCTTAGATATCAAGGTAGGTTGTATGTGCCTTGTGTGGATGACTTGAGGAAGAGGATTCTTGATAAGGCTCATAATTCTTCCTATTCTATTCACCCTAGTTCTACAAAGATATATAGAGACAAGTTTTTGTCCAGTTGCTATAATTGCCAATAAGTCAAAACCGAACATCAAAGGCCGGGTGGTCTAACCCAAGATATAGAGATTCCTACTTGGAAGTGAAAGGAAATTAACATGGCTTTTATGGTTGAGTTGCCTAAGACTAAAAAGGGTTTTGATTCTTTTTGGGTGTGGTTGTCTTGAAAAAGGGATTAAATCTATGTCTTGTGGGTCCTTATAGACTGTTAAGGAGGATTGGCAAGGTGTCCTATGAGTTGGAGTTTCCCAATAACATAAATATGGTTCGTCTTGTTGTACATGCATCTTGGTTGAGGAGGTGTGTTGGTGGCTGAAGTACTATAGAGCTTTTTGAGGTTGTGGGTGTTGTGCTTGATAGGTTGGCTTAGGAGAAGGTCCTGGTTGAGATATCAGATGGATGAGTGGAAAAGTTGATTAATAAGGATGTAGTGCTCGTCAAAGCCCTTGGGAGAATCATCAAGTCGAAGGTGTAATTCGGGGAGCCAGAGCGGGCATGGAGGAGTAATATCCATACCTCTCTTATTTTATTCAAGCTTATGATAACCCATCAAGTTCTTTTTATAATTCCAAGTCTTATATTTCAGCCCCTACGCCATTTCAATGCATTCATGTTTATGTTGACAAGTTCATGGTGATTTTGATACTTATGTCGGGATTTTTGAAGTGATGTTTAAGTACATTGGCCCAAACTTATCTTGCTTACTTCTCTTATATATGTTTCTTTGATATTTGGGGAGGAATGTTCCCAAGGGGGAGATATTGAAACGGCCCTAAAAAGTGCCCGAAAGTGTGCCTCGAAAATGACCATAATCATATTTTCCATATATCTCAAAATCGGTGTGTGATATCAAAAATTCAACTTCATATTCTTGTTCACGGGGCAAAATTGAGTGGCAAAAGGGTATAACCTGAATTTTAGAGGACCCATAGAGAAAATGAATTTTGCAAATGTTGAAATGATATTGACGATCCGCGTTGGTACCGCGAAGCGCTGCCATTACGGACCAGTGTTAATTTTTGCCAGTTTTTTTATTTCGATTCAAAGCCTTTGGGTCTTTATATGCATAAAAATACCTATACTTAGCCATATTTCAACACCATATCATACAAGACATTGTCTTACTTACTATAAATTTAACTATGAATTATGTTGGGGTTTCATAAAAGTGTGACTGTTTAAGCATATTTTGAGCTATGATCTATCATCTATCTTGAGATTTGATGAAGGGTTTGATGTAAATTACATGAGAGTATTACCAAATGTTGGTAGGTTGATTTACTTCGTATATATTTTGAGATTTTATGAAGGGTTTCAATTATATTGCATGAGGGTATACCAAGTATAAGTGGGTTGATTTACTTTAAGATTTCTTGCATGATTTCACTCTTGAATTGCATAGTTTTATACTAGCATTACACACCCATCATGTGTTTTGATAAAATATTTGAATTTGGATTCTTGAGCTATTGATGATATATTGTATGACCTATGACTTGAATGACTTTATGATGAAGAAAGGAATGTTTATAAGAGTCATTTCCATGAAAAGAACTTATAGTATTGTAAGTTGACCAATCACCCAATTGAGGAGGTGATACCTCAATCACCATGGGTGGTAAGGTGATACAACCACCAACAAATCGAGGGGTTGATACCTCAATCACCAAGAATGGTAGGTGATACAACCACCAACCAATTGAGGGGTTGATACCTCAATCACCAAGAATGGTAGGTGATACAACCACCAACCAATTGAGGGGTTGATACCTCAATCACCATGGGTAGGAGGGTAATACAATTACCAACCAATTGAGAGTTGATAATCAATCACCATGGATGGTAGGGTGTGACAATCCATCATAATGTTAGTCTCTTTTGACATAGTTAATATGTTCTATTTAAGCATGATTTTGCTTCAAGCATCATTCATACATGTCATATTGCTATAATGCTATCCATTGCTTATGATATTGCATAGCATCCTACATAGTTAGTACTATCTCTTGTTGCATAGCATCCTATATTTTCTATCTCTTGTTGCATAGCATCCTACATAGTTAGTACTTTCAAAGGTACTAACGCATACTTTATGTCTACATGATGTTACCATGTAGGAACCAAAACATCACTTGATCATCCTCTTCCTCCACGTGCCTAGTACGATTTCTCTCAAAGCAAGTTGGTGAGTCCTCAACTCCGAAGACGTACTTCTCTTGATTTATGCTATGTATTAACTCTTCTTATATTAGAAACTTATGGCTATGAGGGTGAGGCTGGAGATTGTCTTATCCCCCACTCCTATATATGTATTACAGGTGTTGTTGAAACCATATGACACGTTAATGCTATACTATTTGCTTGTTATGTTTCTATGGTATCAAAGATGTCCCTTAGCCCCGTATTTCCCCTTTTTCTATCTATTGTTGATGTATAATTGCTTCCGCGACCAAGAATGTGTAATGATATACTAAGAGGCTTGTTTGGGGTTCCTTCGTGATCCCCATTGTATAATTATTTTTTCAACCAAGGATGTGTAATTATATGCTAAGAGGCTTGTTTGGGATCCCTTTGGGTTCCCCATTCATCGTGTCACGTCTAGGCCCTAAGTTCGGGTCATGACATTGGGCACCTCATTCACCCTTTTTTCTCCTTTGAAGAGCATAAAATATATTTTGCCTTGGCGCACCCCCTTGTTGGTCGGCTCTTTCCCTTTGACCCATATTTGCACCTTGGCCTTATGGACGAGTATCTCCACCTTTTTTCTATGTATGAGGACAATCAATAACTTTGTGACCCATCTCACCACAACTAAAGCAAGTATTAGAATTCCTCAAACATAGACCACTATGATTCTTTTCACACCTTGGACATCTTGGCTTTACCATTCCTCCATTACCACCTTGGAATCTTTGATTAGGCACCCTCTCATTGGCAAACCTCTTGTTGGAAGCATTGGATGACCCCTAGCCTTGGAACTTGTGGCCTTGAGGAAATTGACTACCCTTATAGCCTTGGAATCCACCTTCAAATCGACCCCTCATGGACTTTCCAATCCTTCTCTTTCTAAGATTTTCCCCATCAAGTTGCTCTGCATACATCATGAGCTAAGCCAAATCCATGTCCTCTACTAGCATGGCGGTATGGTGTTTCTCATTAACCAAGTCAGATACACCCAACACAAATTTGTTCATCCTTACCCTATGTTTGGCAACCAATTGTGGAGTATACTTGGAGAGTTGGTTGAACTTGAGAGCATACTCCCTCACACTCATAGACCCTTGCTTTAGATTTATAAATTCCATCATCTTCACCTCTCTCAATTGAATAGGAACAAAGTATACTTGGAGAAATGCCACTTTGAACTCCTCCCAAAGGATAGCATCACATTCCCCTTCTCCATCTTCCATTAAGTGAACCATATCTGAGCCAGCCCTTTGAGTTGGTAGGCCGCCAACTCCATTTTTTCCCCTGAATTAACACCCATAATGGACAACACCTTATACACCTCATCAATGAATTCTTGGGGATCCTCATCCACCTTGGACCCATAGAACTCTAGTGGATTCATCCTAGTAAAATCCCTCACCTTTGAGGATGGAGTAGGAGCATGAGGGGCTTGGGCCTCTTGGTTGATTTGGTTGGGCATAGCATGAGCCAACATGGTGATAGCATCCTGGAGCTCACACTTGAGGCCGAAGTAGGAGCATGAGGGGCTTGGGCCCCTTGGTTGATTTGATTGGTTAAAGCTGAGCCAACATTGCAATAGTATCTTGAAATTCTTCTTGGCCTACCCCTACTTCTTGAGGAGCGGGAGGAGTCGATTGCTCCTCGGGTGTACGGGCTCTTTTTCCTCTTAGATCAACATGATCTAGAATAGCAAAGAATATTCATTAGGGAAAATCCTTATCTTAACTTCTATAGCATGACATAGATCATGAAGAAGGGAAACACTTCGTAAATAGTCTCATAGCCTCTTACTCATAGCTGTGGTGTACTTCACAACCATGAACAGGACTCTAATTTACGCGATGTGTTGGATTCTGAGGACTATTAACAACCTAGTACTCTGATACTAAGTTTGTCATGAACTTAGCCTAGGGCCTAGTTGTGACGCGACAAATGGGAACCCGAAGGGACTCAGACAAGCCTCTTAGCATATCAATCACATATCC
Organism: Solanum virginianum; assembly: GCA_000787875.1. Taxonomy (NCBI): domain Eukaryota; kingdom Viridiplantae; phylum Streptophyta; class Magnoliopsida; order Solanales; family Solanaceae; genus Solanum; species Solanum virginianum. The sequence continues at coordinate 89,896 of DF358241.1, forward strand.
TTGGTCGCAAAAGTAAAGTAAACAATAACAAGAGATAGATAAAATGGAAAGTGAGACTAAGGGAAGTCTTAAATATAAACAAAGCATAAGATTCAAGACATAACATCATAATATCCAACATACACCTCTAAACTTGGAATGGAACAGGGGCCAAGATACTTTCCCGGCTCACCCTAATAATGTCAAATGTTCAACATTAATAAGTCTTAGAAATAACAAGAGAAAAGTAGATAGTGTCCTTGAACTTAAGGACTCACCAAGCTTGTCATTGAAGTATCTCACTAGGCATGTGGAGGATGATCAATTTATTTGGTCCCTACATGGTGATATCATGTAGCTACAAAGTATACATTAGTATGTTTGAATGTACTAAGTATGTAGGATACAATGCAACAAGACATAAGCCCATATAGTCAAAATATATAATCATAGTCAATAGATAGCATAATCTCAATATGGCATGTATGATCAATGCTTGAAGTAAAACATATTTGTAAACGATTCATCTTCCATAGGACATAATACATGTATGGAAAGAGACCTCAACCGATAAAGAATAAGACTAAGCGAGCTATAACTTGGAATCTCGATGATTATCTCTTTGGTAAAGAGGTGTTCTACTAGCTATAGTTAACAATACTTCACCTTACGGTAGCCTATCCTATTTCGAAGAAGTAACCCCCCTTACTGGAACCTGTCCCATTTTGGGGTGGATTTCATAATAAAGTGCACTAAATTGATCCACTAGTATAACAAGGGTATAACATAATCCTATGTTGGCACATAGTTTGAGAAAAAGAGTATGGACCCTTGAAGATAGTCCATGCAAACATCCAATCAATCGGTGCTAAAGCTAATCCCATGGAATGCTTGAAATAATCATATCTTTAGTAACTTGAAATGAACATAGAATCATAACATGAGTAGCTCTTAAACATACTTGACCTTTAATGGTGATCCTAACTTGAAACATGAGAATAAATCATAATCATACATGAACTCTTGCTCTAACATGAATGGCTCAAAAGAGGTAAAATCTTGGAAATAGGGCTTAACTTCATACTAGCATAATTACAGATAATTTTATGAATTTATAACATACTTGATATCTCATATTCATCATGAAGTCACTTCACTTGTAAAACATGTAATTAACTTGAGAATTCTTGACTTGACATTTTCATGGAACACTTGGTCGGCACATATGAGAGCATGTTTAAATCTTGCAAAATACAAGAGTATAGATCATGAAATAGTGAAATCAATGCATCTTAAAGTCATGTAAATCAGCCCACCAACATCATGGTAAAACCCTATCATAGGTAACTTGTAAATCATATCAAAACTTCACAATAGTTCATAGTATCAATAGACAAAGATCACTCCACAGTATAAGCTTAAGATAGATATTCATGTGTAGTCAACCATATTTGATAAAAACCCAACATAAATCATGCTCATATTTCATTTTAATAGACACCCATAGGTAATAAATCTTGAAGTCATGCAATTTTCATAAAAGGAAGATTGGGCTCCATGGGTGAAAGGACCCCATGGATGAAACCCACATACCTAAATTTGGGGATTCCTTGATTTAGACTTGAAGGAGACTTGAAGCTTGAATGGAGTTCTTGAGATCTGGAATTAAGCTTGGGACACTTGAATTTGATAAAATATTTGGTTAAGTCTTGGAGAGGGTTTTGAGAGTGTCTTGAGTGATATAGAGTTGAAAAATGGCTAAGTATAGGTGTTTTCATGCATAAGTGGGCATGGGGCTATAACCCCAAGGCCCCTCGGCTGAAATCAAAAACCAAACAAAATAATACACTGGTCCATGCCCTTGGCGCAATTGGACTAGATACAAAGTTCCTCTAACACTAATCTACGCCTCTAACGCATTGGTGCTAGGGCGCAAATGGCCACTAGAAATCAAACTTTTATGAAATTTATTTTTTGCTACAGGTCCTCTTAAATCGAGGTTATACCTATTTCCTACTCAATTTTCCCCCTTATCAAGAATATGAAGTCGGATTTTTTATATCACGCATGGATTTTGAGATATATGAAAATTATAATTATAAGCACTTTCATAGCATATTTTTGGGGCCTTTCATTTTGCTTGCTTCGATGCTGGTAGGATAGTGCATGAATAGTTCATAGGGTCCGTGTGATGAGCTAGGGTAGTTCAGGTACTTGTAGTTTCTAGTCCATAAGTCTTTTATTACTCGTAGATGAGTCTATGAGTTGTAATTGCCCCTCGTGGGAAATTACAGTGACTAGAATTTCTGAGTGTTCATCATACGAGACCTATCTATGAGTCGTAGATCATTTTACGACTCATAGATAGGTCTTGTAGACTCTTACCTATTTTAAATTTACTACCTGGAACTTTTTATGAAACCAATTTACGAGTTATAAACCAAGTTATGAGTCCTACCTATGATTTATATAACATTCTAGTGTTCAATATTGTTTTACAATTTTGGATTTTGGGCGTACTTTATGACTCGTAGGTCTATCTACGACTCTTACCTGGTTCTTCTATTACCCTTTCTACAACTGATGCAATTCAGTTTTTGCTTTTTCTTTCTTAATTGTTGGGGCTAATTATGGTTTATCTATTTTTTAAGAGTTGTAGGAAATTTAGCCCCGAAAGGAAAACACTCCAAGATTTAGGAGTTTAGGATGAAGCTCATAGATGAGCCAACTGATGATGAGCGGAACCTCCCCCCCAGTCGAGTGGGTCACTTGAAATCCATGATGTTTCATCAGACCATGAGGCTAGGGTACAATAGACTAGAGCAGCAGCTACTAGCGTTGCCCAGACTCAGGCTTAGGCCACTAGTCCTTCCCAGCCTGATAAAGAAGGTAATGAGAGGACAGGGAGTACCATGCCCCAGATAACTAGGTCCAGATATGAGCGGAGTTTAGAGGGTGGCTCCTATGATAGAAAAGATGAAGAATCCTCGGTCGCATCATCATCTTGTTCAGCACAAGATGCTCGTATTCACCGATGGGGTGTCAACAGGATGAAGGCCATATTCTTGGAGGGCATGCAGCCTAAAGAGTGGGGCAAACCCACCCATTCAATATATAAGGAGCCCCAAATTATTGATGATGGATTGAGCCGTGTCCCAGGACTAAAGGACATGATGACACAACATGGCTCAAGTGGTTGACAGATAAGCTTGGATGATATGCCCCGATTCTGGTATGGGAGTTTTATACAGCTTATGCAACCACTATTCTTCATGATCTTCCCAAAGGGAAGACACCTCTCACATAGCTAAGATTGAGAGAGATACTAGTGAAAAGGCGGCAGGTCAATATTTCTGAGGATACAATCCATTGCGTACTTTTTGCTCCTGAATATCAAGTCCCTAGAGTGACAGCTGAGTTTGACTATAGATTGGGTCAGGCTAGAACCATATCGATTTCACAAGATCTAGTATGGAGGACTGAGTAGTTGAGATGGGTGGCCGGTCATATTGCAGAGCAAAGTCCAGAGCCGCTTGGGTCACCACACATATAGAGCCTATTGTGAAGGCTTCACTTTCTTTCCCCGCCAAATTTTGGTGGGTAATTGTTAGATCTCCCATCTGACCTCCGCTAGTGGATAACACACACACTGGAGCAAGTGGTATGAGTTTCTAGCATCTTAGCTGGCTATGACATAGATTGGGCCCGACTCATAACGGAGCAGATTCATAAGTCGATGCTTAAGCGGGCCAACTCTATCCCATTTCTAGTTCTAATTTACTGACTCTATCTAGATTCAAAGGTGGAGATATTACACCATCTGGATCATCTAGTAGTGGCCCAGCACACTTTAGAGCCCAGCCTGATAAAGGATGATGAGAACCCTGTGGCACTTCAGAGGATGCAACCTCCTCCTATACTCGAGATGGTTGCTCCACAGCCACCACCTGAGGCTTCACGACTACCCTCACTACTCCTGTGGCTACTACTACATATGAGAGACCCCAACATCTTGAGGCAATTGATGTTAAAAGGGTTCCAACTATAGTTGCTCCTGTAACAGAGGCCAGCACTTTACAGACTTCTACACTGGGCATGGTTTATGTGTTCCCCATTTGATTCAAGCGATGGCGTAATAATTATCACAGGCTGAGGTCCAGTTTTCTCGGCTTATTCAGCAGCTCAGGCCATGGGTTTGGTAGACTTTTGTTGACTCAGAGGAGCATTGCAAGGTATTCACCATATCTACTATTTAGGAGCGTGTTTCTACGGTGGATGCCCACATTAATGCCTTTGAGGGTTGGGTATAGAAGAGGTTAGCCTAGGCCCGGCCTTTAAATTTGTAAGCCATTCATGAGGAGATTGCAAAGCTTAGGGATGATATGGTAGCTTCACTTGCGGTGCCCGTGACATTACTAGAGAAGCATTTATTTTATCTGTTTGCCTCCATAGAGCCTCCACAGACTTCCCTCGGGAAGCGCCCTTGCATAGATAAAGATCATATTGAGCAGAATATACGTGCAAAGCACCCCATAGATGATGAGGGTGATGAGGATATGTAGGATGAGCTCAGGCTAGTCTTGAGGACATCGAGGCAAGAGAAGGAGCTGAGGCTAGCCCAGGAACATAATAAAGCGACAGGTATTAGCCCATCAGGACATAGTGGAGAAGATGAGGAGACTACCCCACAAAAGGGGGTTGGCCAGACTCAGCTACGGACTGCCGCATAGGCGCAAGGTATGTTTTATGACCCCTACTGTTATATTTTATCTTGATTTGGTGCATTAGGACAATGCATGACTTTTTCGATGGGGTGCAGGTAGTTATGAGCCTTGGTGAAGTGTGAGTAGCTTATGATCCATAACTATCCCAAATTTTAATCCCAAGATTTTCTTGCCTATGTTCTTTTTCCTCATAGATATTTAATTTCTGTTGAACCGGCATGTTTAGGATGCTTAAATAATATTTGTAGCAAATAATACTAATACTTATGGCATATATAGCATGTTTTCTCTGTTTTGTTTTTGAAAATTAGTACCCACCAAAAAATTTTGATTAGTAGCTAAATGGCAACCATGCATGTTTGGGTGTTTTACAATAGTTGTTCTGATAAGTAAAGGTAATTTGAGACATGAAGCATAATCTGTGAGTTACTTGTTGGCAATGTATTTCGATGCCATGTGAGTGTGAGCCTATTTTGCCAGATTTGTGTATTTTTATGCTAATTCAGAACTTGCCTTGTTACTTTAAGTTAGATTGTAGATTAGATGGATTAGGAAGGGATCTTATGCCTTGGTTCTTTAAATTAGTCCACTTTAGCCTGAAATAACTAACTAAATGATGTTTTATGACTTGTTCCAAATATTTGAGCCTTACATGAACCAATTCTTTCAAAAACACCTAATTATCCTAACCTTGTCTAGTAAAAAACCTTGAAATGGACCTGGTCTGTCCTTGAGCATTGTGAAACTTGATTAAGACAAAAAGTCTAAGTTGATGGTGGCTACCAAAAGTGGCCCTAGTTTGGGGAATAGATATTGTGTACTTCAATATAGGCTAAAAGCCTAAGTGAAGGTAGCCAGTATAGGGGTAAATTGACAAAAATAAAGTAGTGAGTTAGGAATAAAGAGAAAAAAAAGAAAAGCATGTACCAGGTACAACAAAGAGAATAAGATGCCTTAGAATGAGATTAAAATCAAAATCAAGTGTAAAGATGAGGCAAAAGCTGAAAAATGAGAAGAAAATACCCGAAAAAGCTTAAATGTGAAAAGGGGGAGAATAAGGTGGAAATAACGTGAAAGTGTTGAAATATGCAGTTCAAGGATCGCTTCTAGTCGCTATTTATCCTAAATATGATACCAAAGCCCCCTGAGCTTATGTTACAAGCCTACAAAGTCCTAAAGTAATCTTATTCCACTTAGTTGAAAGTCTGAGTCATGACTATATGGGCAAGCCAATGATATTAGTCATCATGAATAAATGTATTTTTTGAGAGTGAGTGTTCTTGCTTAGTCGCAAGACTAAACTTGAAAGCATCATTAAGTGTTAAAATAGGACTTCTTTTTATGAGGGCATTTGCATTGCATTCTTAGCTTTTAACTTGTTCAGTGATTATGGACTGTTAATATTCCTTTGTTTGTTATAGTTGTGTTGTTAGATGTATCGATGTGTTTTGGTTTGCTAAATAGCTATCTAATCCTATTTTGAAAAGTTGATGTGGGTACCTAAGTTTGGATTAAGTATTATATATGCCATTGGGTTGATGACTGTGTGTTGCTACGTTATCTATATAGATTAAGCCGTCGCTTAAGGACAACCAACAATTTTAAGTTGAGGGCGTTGATATGCTGTCAAAATACAGCACATTTGATGCCTAAAACTTGGAATTTTATTTGTTCTCAATGAGACTTTTGTGGTTTTCATGTGTTTTTGTATTTGTTTTTGCAGGAAAACATGATTAGCATGATTTTGGGAAAGTTGCAGACTTTTTCTGGTTTTTGAGGACATACAAGACCTTTTATGAGTCGTAGGGCCTTCTACGAGTTGTAAAGGAAATTTCATGAAGATTTTTAGTGTTAGATAAAAAAGTCTGAAGATTTGAAGTTCAGCCACACGAGACCTCTTGACAACTCGTAATTAAATCTACGAGTCGTATTGAGGGGTTTCATGGAGATTTCCAGAGAAGGATTAGAGAAGGACTAAAGGATGAAAATGAGGACTACGAGAGGTCAATATGAGTCGTAGATCAGACTACGACTTATGAAGATATTTCATAGCAGTGAAATCCAAGATTCAAGAAGCTGAACATGAAAGCCTGATTATGACTCGTAAACTCAGTTATGAGTCATAACTGCAAGCCATAGAAGACGCCAATCAATTTTTTCTAATATTTTAGGGACTTATTTGTAAATACTATAAATAGGTTATTTTTAGGAAGAATTACAATAGACTTTGTAGAGAGCACGAAATTAGAGTAAATTTTAGGGTTTACACTTGGAGACTAAATATTAGAGAGGAAATACACTTGTGGATTCATTTTATCATTCAACCTTGTGATTCTTAATTAAAATTGGGTTTGCTTGTTCTTCAATCTATTTGGGTAAGAGATTAATTCTGTTTTTTCAATTAATAGTTTCTTTATCTACCCATAGCATGAGTAGTAGTTAAAACCACAACTTGGGGTTGTGGGAACCATGAATATCTAACCAAATAAACCCGGATTATTTGCAATTCTTAGAATGGGTATTTGCATATTTTATTCAATTCTTTTGACTTTTATGTTTTCTAGTGGTTGACAATATTAGATCTTGCCTAGTGTTACCTTCTGAAATGACTACAAAAAGTGCCCGAAAATGTGCCTCGGAAGTATCCAAAATTATAATTTCCATATATCTTAAAATCTATATGTGATATAAAAAAATACGACTTCATATTCTTATGCAAGGGATCAAATTGAGTGGACGATGGGTCTAACCCCAATTTAAGAGCAACCGTATCAAAATTCAAAAATCGTAAAATGCAAATTTCCAGAGAGCTTTTCGCGCCCCTGGTGCGACGCGCCAAGGGTACGCCACAGTACATTTTGTTAGCAGTTTTTCAAGTCCAGTCCAAGGCTTTTGAGTCTTGGGGTTAAGTGTTCCCATGCATGAAAATACCTATACTTAGCCATATTTCACCCTCTTATCATTCAAAACATTTCCCAATACTCATTCAAACACTTAGCCAAATATTTTACTCCTAAACTCAAGTCTCAAAACTCATCCAGATTTCAAGGTTCTCAGTCTAGCTTCAAGTCTCCATCTCTAATCTTCATCAAGTTAATCTCCAAAGCTAAGGTATGTGGATTTCTTTCATGGGTTCCTTTCACCCATGATGCCCAAGATTCCTTTTCTTAAATATTGCATCATTTAAAGTTGACTTACTCATGGATCTTAATTATTAAGAAATTCACTGCACACTATGTTGTGGTTTATGAAATTGTTGCTATTTTACTATGTTTTGGGCTATAAATCTAAGATATATTTTGAGTTTTGATGAAGGGTTTTGATGTATATTGCTTAAGGGTATTACCAAGTATCTATTAATGGTTTTACATTGGATTTTCTAGCATGATAACACTCTTGAATTGTATAGTTTTACACTAGTACTGCACACTAGCCAAGTGTTTGATAAAATATTCGGTTATGGTTACTTGAGGAATTGAAGGCTCAATGCATGTCTTATAAGTTGAATGACTATATAATGATGAAATGAATGCATCTACATGGTATTCTCTATATAGTGTTTTGAGTTGACCAAGCCTAGCTCGAGGGGGTGTAGGCCCGGGTAACCACATCGAGGGGTTGGTACCTCGGTTACCTAGTACGGAGGGCAGTAGGCCCGTATAACCATATTGAGGGATTGGTACCTCATTAACCATATCGAGGGGTTTGTACCTTAGTCCCTAGCTCGGGGGGTCGTAGGCCTGGGTGACCATATTGAGGGGTTTGTACGTCATTCGCCTCTCCAAGGAGGTGGTAGGCCTTGTATATTCTATATTGATGGTTTCTGCCTACACATATATTATTTTCTATGTAAGAATGATTTACTCTAAGCGACTTCCATGCATGTCATATTGCTATATGCTCATCTATTGCCTAATTATGCAGTTTCCTATCTATTGTTACATTACATCTTATATACTTAGTATATTCAAATGTACTAATACATACTCCATTCCTACATGATGTCACCATGTAGGAACCGGTGTCCAAGTTGATCATTAGTGACATGGACTTATCTCGATTGATGACCTATGCCAAGCAAATGGAGGAGGAAAAATTGATAAAGAGAAGGGGGCATGAGGCCAAGAGGGCCTGTCTTGGGGGTAAGTTCCAAAGGGGTGTCCGATTCCATCAAGGCCAGGGGTCTCATCATGCTACTAATAGGGGGTTTGCCAATGACCTCTCTAGGCCTCAAGATGTTAGTGTTGGCTCCCATTGATATGTGTCCTAAATGTGGAGGGGGTCATAAGGGCCCATGTTTGAAGGGTTCTAATGCTTTCTATGAATGTAGGGAGATTGGTCACAAAAATGTGGATTGTCCAAGAAACCGTGGCAAAGGTTGAGGTGCAAATGAGATTCCATTGGGTAGAGGTGGTCCTCAAGGTGGTGTCCCAAGGCCTAATTGGTTTTATCCTCTACATGGAAGGCAAGGGTTTCGTGAGGTCCCCGATGTTGTTATCGGTATGTCGAGAATCTTTGACTTTGATGTGTATGCTTTGATTGATCCAGGTGCCACTCTCTCCTTTGTTACCCCTTTAGTTGCTAAAAAGTTCCATATTGAGTCCAAGTTGTTGCATAAGTCATATAAGTATCTACTCCTATTGGTGCCTCTATTGTTGCTAGGAAAGTTTATAGAAATTGTCTTATTTTCATTTTACATAAGTTGTTGCCTTGTGATCTTGTTGAATTAGACATGGTAGATTTTGATGTCATCCTTGGAATGGATTGGTCGCATGCCTACTATGCTTTTACTGATTGTAGCACCCATAGGGTCAAGTTTCAATTTCCTGGCTAACCCATCCTTAAGTAGGAAATTCAAGATGTTGTGGTTAGTGCTTCTATTGATTGTAGAACCCATAGGATCAACTTTAAATTTCCAAATTAACCTATCCTTGAGTGGGAGAGTCAAGATGTGGTGGTCAAGAGTAGATTCATTTCATGCATTAAAGCTCGTAAGTTGATCTCTAAGCAGTGTCTTTACCATCTTGTGAGGGTTAAAGATGTGGAGTCCAAAGTCCCTTCCATAGAGTCGATTCCGGTTGTAAATGATTTTCTTGATGTCTTCTCAAATGACCTTCCCAGTGTTCCTCATGAAAGGAAATTAGATTTTTGTATAGACCTCATCCCTGATACTCAACCTATCTCCATTCCCCCTCACCGTATTTCCCCAGAGGTGTTGAATGAGTTAAAAGAGCAATTGAAAGATTTGTTGGAGAATGGATTTATTAGACCTAGTTAATCACCTTGGGGTGCCCTGTTATTGTTTATGAAAAAGAATGATAGATCACTTAGAATGTATATTGACTACCGATAACTCAATAGGGTCACCATTAAGAATAGATATCCTCTTCCAAGGATTGATGATTTATTTGATCTATTGCAAAGGGATAACTTCTTCTCTAATATTGATCTTCGGTCCGAATATCATCAAGTGAGGGTGAGGGAGTGTGACATTCCTAAGATGGCTTTCCGAACTAGATATGGGCATTATGAGTTTGTTATGATGTCATTTGGGTTGACCAATGCACCGGCCATCTTCATGGACCTAATGAATAGGGTCTTCAAACCTTACCTTGATTCCTTTGTTGTTGTCTTCATTGATGATAATTTGATCTATTCACATAGTAGGCAAGAGCATACAGGGCATTTGAGGGTTGTGTTTCAAAGATTAAGGGAGGAGAAATTGTATGCCAAATATGACAAGTGTGAATTTTAATTGAAAAAGGTTGCATTCTTGGGTCATGTGGTGTCGGGAGATGGTATAAAAATGGATCCTAAGAAAATTGATGTGATTAGAAATTGGCCTAGACCATCGACCACGTCGAATATTAGGAGCTTCTTGGAGCTAGCAGGTTATTATAGAAGGTTTGTGAATGGGTTCTCTTCCATTGCTTCCCCTATAACAAAATTGACTCAAAAGAAGTTTAAGTTTATGTGGATCTATGAGTGTGAGATGAGCTTCCAAACATTGAAAAACAAGCTTGTGTCTGCTTCTATATTGTCACTACCGGATGGGCTTGAGGGATTTCTGGTGTATTATGATTCTTCCTGAGTTGGTTTGGGATGTGTGTTGATGCAAAATGGTAAGGTCATAGGTTATGCTTCTAGACAACTCAAGGTACATAAAAGGAACTGCCCTTCCCATGAACTAGAGTTAGCCACCATTGTGTTTGCATTAAAGATTTGGTGTCACTACTTGTATGGGGTACATTTTGATGTGTTCACCAATCACAAGAGCCTCCAATATGTCTTCACTCAAAAAGACCTCCACTTGATGCAAAGGAGATGGTTAGAACTTCTCAAAGACTATGATATGAGTGTGCATTATCATCCAGGTAAGGCAAATATGGTGGCTGATGCGTTGAATAGAGTGTCTATGGGTAACCTAGCCGATGTTGATGGTGGTGGTAAGGAGATGGCTAGGGAAGTGCATCGATTGGTAAGATTGGGGGTTAGCTTGGAAGAGGATGGTGATGATGGTGTTGTGGTTGTTGATGGGTCTAAGTCTGCTTTGGTTGGTGTGGTGATAGCAAAGCAAGATCTTGACTCCTTCTTACTTGAATTGAAGGCCTTAGTGAAAGAGGGCAAACTAGAGGTTTTCTCCTAAGGGGGAGATGGGGCCCTTAGATACCAAGGTAGGTTGGCCCATAATTCTTCTTATTCTATCCACCTAGATTCCACCAAAATGTATAGAGACTTGAGGGATTTTATTGGTGGGAAGGCATGAAGAGGGACATTGCTAAATTTATTTCCGATTGTCAATAGGTCATAGTCGAACATCAAACGTTGGGTGGCCTATTCCAAGACATAGAGATTCCCGTTCGGAAGTGGGAGGTGATTAATATGGATTTTGTGGTTGGGTTGCCCAAGACTAGAAAAGGTTTTGATTCTATATGGGTGGTACTTGATAGGATGACGAAATCAGCTCACTTTCTACTGGTTAAGACGACATATGGGGCTGAAGAGTATGCAAGGTTGTACTTCCACGAGTTAGTGAGGTTTCATGGGGTTCCTTTTTCCATCATATCGGATCGTGGTTCACAATTCACTTCACACTTTTGGAATCTTTTCAAAGGGGTCTTGGTACAAAATTTCACCTTAGTATGACCTTCCACACTCAAACTGATGGCCAAGCCGAAAGAACCATTCAAACCCTTTAAGATATGCTTAGGGCATGTCTGTTGGACTTGAGGGGTAGTTGGGATGACCATCTTCCTTTGATTGAATTTCCCTACAACAATAGCTATCACTCTAGCATCGGTATGGCTCCTTTTGAGACTCTTTATGGGAGACATTGTAGATCACCGGTTAGGTGGTTTAACATTAGAGAGGTGGCTTTAATGGGACTAGATCTATTTATGGAGGCTCTTGAGAAGGTGAGGGTAATTAGGGAGAGACTGAAAACAACCCTAAGTCATCAAAAATCTTATGTCAATGTGAGAAGAAGAGACCTTGAATTCAAAGTGGGTGATTGGATTTATTTGAAATTTATCCAATGAAAGATATGGTCCATTTTGGTAAAAGGGGGGAAGTTGAGTCCAATATATATTGGTCCTTGTAAGTTATTGAAGAGGGTTGGGAAGGTAGGTTATGAATTAAAGTTGCCTAGTGAAATAAATTTGGTTCATCCGATGTTCCATGTCTCTATGTTGAGAAAATGTGTTGGTGATCCTAATTCTATTGTGCCTCTTAATGTTTTGGATGTTTTTGAGGATAAATTGACTTATGAGGAGGTTCCAGATCTAATCCTAGATAGGCAAGTAAAGAGATTGAGGAACAAGGAGGTGGCATCCGTTAAGGTCCTTTGTAGGAACCAACAAATTAAAAGTGTTACTTGGGATGCCGAAGCAGATATGGAAAAGTGGTATCTTTATCTTTTCCACTCTACTCAAGCCTAAGGACCTAATTCTAAGTCCCCTATGTGATTTCAAGTCTTATGTTTCATCCCCTATGTCATTCATATGCATTCATATTTAAGTTGGCAAATGATGATGACTTTACACGTATGTTGAGATTTTGAAAATGGTGTTTAAAATGTGATGTTGCATTCTTGTTGGGGCTGATAGGTTTATGATCACTCTTGTCTTGAATGTCTCTTTTACATTCTGGACGAATGTTCCTAAGGGAGAGATATTGAAATGACCCCAAAAAGTGCCCGAAAATGCGCCTCGGAATGCCCGTAATTTTAAATTCCATATATCTCAAAATTCATTTGCTATTTCAAAAATTTGACTTTATATTCTTGTTCAAGGAGTCAAAATTAGGGAAAAAGTGTCTAACCCCGATTTAAGAATGAAAGATTAGCAATTTTAATTTTTGAAGGTGCAAATTCCAGAGAGGAATTCGTAACCCCCTCGTGACGCGCCACAGTACAAAAAGTGGCCTGTTTTTTCTAACTCTGTCCAAGACTTCTAAGTTATGGGCCTAAGTGTTTCCAAACATATTTTTACCTATATTTAGCCAAATTTCACCCTCATATTACCCAAAATATTTTCCAATACTCACTTAAACACTTAGCCATATTTTCACTCCCAAATTCAAGTCTCAAATCCTCATCCCAAGCTAAGGTTCTCCTTCAAGGTTCTTATTCAAGCTCCAATTCTCCATCTCCAATCTTCACCAAGTTCATCTCTAAGCTAAGGTATGTAGATTTATTTCATGGGTTCCTTTCACCCATGATACCCAAGCCTCCTTTTACTCAAATTGCATAGTTTAAAGTTGATTTACAAATGGGTCTTGATTATTATGAAATTCACTGTACACTATGTTAAAACTATGTGAAATTGTGATTGTTTTGCTATGTTTTGAGCTGAAAATCTTTGATCTATTGTAAAATTTGAGATGGGGTTTTGATGTATATTGCTTGAGTGTGTTGCAAGGTTGATTGATGGTTTTATAATGGATTTTCTTGCATGGTTTAATCTCTATATTTCATGGTTTTATACTAGTATTACACACCCTCTAAGTGTTTGTCTGATCTGGGTATCCTAGTTGAGTGGTTAATATCTCAACCACTAGGGTGATGGGTGCTATCATCACTAACCTTGATGAGGGGTTTGTACCTCACACACTTGGGTGATAGGTGCTATCATCACTAACCTTGATATGGGGTTTGTAGCTGACTCACTAAGGTGATGGGTGCTATATCACTAACCTTGATAAGGGGTTTGTACCTCACACACTAGCATGATGTGTGCTATCATCACTAACCTACCAAGGGGTTTGTAATTTGGAGATCTAGCTTGGTCTCTTCAACACATATGATATCCCATATTAGTATAAGTTACTTAAGCATGTTTTACTTATGCATTGATCATACATGCCATATTGTTATATTATGCCTATTGCCTATTGTTATGCATTTTGATTATGA
>DF358240.1:0-12364 GCA_000787875.1 Solanum virginianum
TCTCTCTTTTTATCTTTTGTGGCTCAGCCCTTTTGTGGTTGTCTGCGGTATGATAATTAGGACATAGTTGAAGGTTCAGCCAATTTATGTCTTGCTTTTGTTATACAGATATTCCAGCAGAGGTAGGACTCCTAATATGGCCACTCTTTTTAAATCTTTTGTCGCTCCTTCTGTTGTTGTGTTCAGTATTATACTTGGCAACATAATCATAGAAGCACAAGAGGAGTAGCCACATTATTTTCAAGGAACATTTTAACTGCTGAATAAACCAATGATGTATTTACTGTGCATGCATGGCTACATTTCCCCCCCTTTCTTTCCTTGCTTGAGATATCTATTTTGCAAATATTCCTGATTGATGCTCCACTTAGATTCTAAAAGCAATGTACTTACAAAAGTTGCCATCTGCCCTTAACCATTGAATGATTTTTTGGAGCCTTCTGTTGCATATGAAGTCTGAATGAGGCTGATCTCTGCGCTTTCAGTTTTGTTGATATATTATTTGTTTTTGGTTGTGAGTCTCTAAAGGAGAGGGTGTTACTAGTTTTTTCAATTGAAGCATATAAGCCATTTTGAGAAATAGGTTTCTTTTTCAGGAGTGGATTGTCTACAGACAGCAAGAAGGTGTCCTTTGCGGAGATGATGACAGATGATGAGCAAATTTCCAGAGAGGAAAGATGTTTCCGATTATGGATTAATAGTCTTGGGATAGCCTCTTATGTTAATAATTTGTTTGAAGATGTAAGAAATGGGTAAGTGATAGGTCTTGTAACATGGCTCTCTCCAGATATTAAAGAGGACATCTGCTAGTAAAAGTTGTAACTGGAATTTGTAGGTAGAACTTAGCTGTGCTCCAGCTGCTAGTATCTCTGACGCCTCAACTTTACCGTCATTTTTTGCAGATGGGTACTTCTGGAGGTGTTGGACAAGGTTTCTCCGGGATCTGTTAATTGGAAGCATGCAACAAAACCTCCAATAAAAATGCCGTTTAAGAAAATTGAAAACTGCAACCAAGTTGTCAGGATTGGGAAGCAGATGAAGCTTTCCCTTGTAAATGTGGGAGGAAACGATTTTGTCCAAGGGAATAAGAAGCTTATTCTTGGTAATGTCTCAGAATCTATTTTGTTTGCATCACATGTGAAAAGTGAGGCTTATTTCTCTTCATGCCTCTGTGTGAACTTAATATTTTTCAAGCTTTATGAGCTTCCGGGATTTTATGATTAATTCATATGGGCTATTACTTTATTCAAGCTTATTGATGGTATTATAGATGATTCCTTCAAGAAACTTTTGGGTTGTTATCCTACTGTAACCTTTCTCTGTATGAATGTGTATAATGATTCATCTTCAATAAGCTAGCAAGCTAAGACTTAATATTTGTGACCAATGTCATCGGTTGTACATTGTTATGGTGATAAATGTAAAGAAATCTTCTAGGACCCAGTAAATGAATAGTCTGGACAATTTAACGGATGCAGGATTTTTGTTGTATTGTTCTTTAAAGCTTGTAAATGTGGTTTGCACATATTGAATCATCAAAATTCATAGTTTCACAGTCTTAGCTATAACATGAGCCCCCCTGAATTGCTGATTTGTTATTATGTGTCCTCAGTGGTGAATTTTCAAATCTCGTGTGTGTTTTTCATGTTCTTCCGGAAACAACCTCTCTATCTCTATCAGGTAGTGGTAAGGTCTGCCTACATTTTACCTTACCCGGACCCCACCTATGGGATTCCACTGGGTATGTTGTTGTTGTTGTTGTGTGTGTTTTTCATGTGATTATGTTATTCATGCAACTAGATATCTTAGTTTTACTTCTTTGAATTATATGCTATTACAATATATGTATGTAAGCCCTGTAATTAGTTCTTCTTAGCACGTCGCTTATGTAAATATACATTCTTTTCCAGCTTTCCTGTGGCAGTTGATGAGGTTTAATATGCTTCAGCTTTTGAAGAACTTGAGATCACGTTTCAGAGGAAAGGAGATTACTGATGCTGATATTCTCATTTGGGCAAACAAAAAAGTGAAGAACACTGGAAGAACATCTAAAATGGAGAGTTTTAAGGTGAAGTATCATCAGTTCCTGTTCAATTGGCGTAATTTCAATTTTTGACTTCCTGATTTTAACTTACAGTTATTGGCTTTTGTTTAGGATAAGAGCCTTTCAAGTGGATTATTCTTTCTCGAGCTTCTCAGTGCTGTGGAGCCAAGGGTTGTTAATTGGAATCTTGTCACCAAGGGTGAAAGTGGTATGGAGTGGATTCTTGCAAAATTATTTTTTTAATCTTTTTTCCCTCTTCTTGGGGCATGGAGGAAGGTCATTTCCCAGTCACTCTTCCGTATACTGGTCGCAGCAGGCTTCACTTTCACTTTCAAAATGAAGAATGTTGACTTGCTCTTGCAATATTGAATTCAATCTCTAGCATGAAGAACTAGCTTTAAACTCTTCCTTAGTGTTAAATTAGGATCAAGGAATTTGAATTTCTAGAGGATGTAACTTGCTTTCTTGTCTTTTAATGCTTGTGGTCTTCTACCTAACATCATCCAAAAGAATATCGAGTTTCTCGAAAGAGCCATAGTATGACAAGGATTTACACTTTCTGATTCGTTATTCTACTTATTGTCACTTAGTGGATGCAGTGCTCCAAACTGAACTTTCTTTTGTTCCATGACAGATGAGGAAAAGAAGTTGAATGCTACTTATATCATCAGTGTCGCGCGGAAACTTGGGTGTTCTATCTTTCTGTTGCCTGAGGATATCATGGAAGTGAGTATGCT
This sequence comes from Solanum virginianum, assembly GCA_000787875.1. Lineage (NCBI taxonomy): Eukaryota > Viridiplantae > Streptophyta > Magnoliopsida > Solanales > Solanaceae > Solanum > Solanum virginianum. The sequence continues at coordinate 2,782 of DF358240.1, forward strand.
GTCACTTTGCTTTTATGTGCTTGCTGTCGTGCTGTTTTGGTGCTAGTAGTTTCTGCCCGTTGAATCCATTGAAGTAGGCAAAGTTCCTGTCTATTCTGGAGTACCTTGCTAATTTTCCCCCCTCTCGCTCTAGGATGGGGGCCAGATAAATAGAATACATACTTGACAATGTAAAAATTTAAAAACATTCTAGGAATTTTAGGGGCGTTTGGTAGGTGTATAAGAATAGTGGTGAATAGGGCGTATCACTTATGCTGAGATTATTTCCTATGCATTGTTTGATTTGGTGTATCAAAATAACATAAAGTTATTTACAAAAATACCCTCCACAAATATGGTGGAAAGGAAGTTGAAAAGCATTTGAGAGGCGATTGTATCTTTTAACCATGCTAATGCATGCTACCATTGTTTTTAATGCACTCTACAAAACAACCCCATAAGACATTTAAAACAGAAACTGTTTGACAAGTTAGGCTGGCTTTAGTGGTTGAGCATCTCTGCCATCAACCAATAGGTTGAAGATTCGAGCAGGCTGGTGGGTGAGTGGGAACACTATTGAGCCTCCTGATAAAGTTAGGGTGGGGGTTAAAAAAGGACTATTCTTTGTCCATTTACAATACAGAGAAAAGTATGCCTGCTATTGCTTCTTCCTATATTCTTTTTGTCATGAAACCTGATTGTGACACCATCCTTCTCGGGGTCATGTGCGGACAGGTTAACCAAAAGATGATCCTCTCTCTCACTGCCAGCATCATGTACTGGAGCCTTCAGCAGACAGCAGATGAGGCAGAGTCTCCTGCAAGTACTGTAGCATCTGATGCATCACCAGCAAGATCTATGAATGGTTCTATGTCTCCCTATACTGCTGCTTCCCCTGATGCATCCCCTGCACCTTCAATTAGTGGAGCATCATCAGCTACTCCTGATGCATCTCCAGCCCCATCTGTTAACGGAGATGATGAAACCCAACTTATTGCTGAAGTGTCAAAACTGGAGTTGGCTTCTGATGACACACCATCTGATACTACTGAAGTGTCAAAATTGGAATTGGCTGCCGATGACGCACCATCTGATACTACTGAAGGGTCAAAGTTGGAGTTGGCTACTGGCGACACACCATCTAATACTACTGAAGTGTCAAAATTGGAGTTGGCTGCTGAGGAGGCACCATCTGATACTACTGAAGGGTCAAAACTGGAGTTGGTTAATGGCGAGGCACCATCTGATACTACTGAAGGGTCAACATTGGAGTTGGTTAATGGTGATGCACCATCTGATACTACTGAAGGGTCAAAGGTGGAGTTGGCTACTGGCGATGCACCATCTGATACTATTGAAGTGTCAAAATTGAAGTTGGCTGATGATGACGCACCATCTGATACATTAGCATCTCCAATGCAGTCTGAAAATGCAGAGATACCATCCGATGCACCCTCATCCTCGCTACTTGAGGATACACAACAACAGTACAGCCTCTTCTCATGAAGTTGAAAATGAAGGTACAAAACCAGATGATGAACAGTAGTTCAATGTTTTTGTCTTTACAGCTACGAGGGAGAAAGCAAGAAGAACGAACATAAACGAAGAGAACATACATGTGTTTTTAGATGAATTCTATAGTAAAGTGCGAAATGCGTTTTAGATACAAATATAGATGAAAGTACACAACGTTATCAACTCAGCAAGCAAAGTACCTCTGGAAGAATCAACTGTACTTTTTCCAATTTTGTTTCCTGTTTCATGTATTTTTCCTTTCTCAATCTTATTGTAAGTAGAATTTGGTTCATAAGATGTATGATTTAGATTTTCGAAATATCCCAAATGATTAATGCTCTCTTCTTTTTTTTTTGTCTTGAGGCAGCAGCAGTTATATAATAATGGATGGGAAGAACAATAAAAATGTTATGCCTTTATTCATTTGATTCAGTGTAAACATACTTATTAAGTGCGATGTTCAATGATGAAGTAGACTCTTTCAATTTTCTGGGTGTAAACGTAGTACTATACGTATCGAGGAAATAGTCTTTGGTAGAAATGCAGGTGCGCTGCGTACAATAGATCTTTGTCGTCGAGTTCTTCTTTGTACTCTGTGCATAGTGTCACGGGCCTAGAGTCCGGCACAGCGCACAGCGCCTGTGCGGCGTCCCGGGGTCCCTCAACCCCGTGGACCAGCTTTACCCTCATGCGGAATCCAACTGGTTTCGCCTTGCCCTGGGCTCGTCAGGAGAGCGGCAATAGCTCTTGACCAGTTGTGCCGTTCGAACGCCTCGATTCCCTTCGTAGTCAGGTCCTTGACCAGCGATATGCTCCCCAAACTTAACAGTGCACAAAAATACCATTCCTTAAATGCTCCCCTTCATAGTCAGGTCCTCGACCAGCGACATGCTCCCCAAACTTAACAGGGTCGGCATGCCTAACTCGGCCAGACCTTGGCGTCTAAGGCAGAACTCCCCTTGACGCTATTGTCGCCCCAACTCCCACAAGCAGGCTATTCCCAGTACGTCCGCCCCATTCATTGGGTCTCAACATGGTCACGGAAAACGTTCCGTGATAATAGGTATGTTGCGTACAATAGATCCTTGTGGTCGAGCTTGTCTTTTGATTTTACGCATAGTAGGAGCTTTAGTGTATAGACTTGCTCTATATATATGTTTTTATTTGCAGTTGCGTCATGTTTTATGTGACTATACAATTTATAAAATTTGTGCGAAAGCTCCCCAATATCGAAAGTTACTGTATTGCATGGATATTTTTTGGATCACTTATTAATATTTAGCCATCCCTTGTCAAATTTTAAATATGTCAAATTCATCAAAACAATATTTATTAATTTTCCGGACAAATTATATATCTAGTCTATTTTAAATAAACAAGATTTCAAAGTCACAATATATGTATGAATAAACGAACTTTCTCATAACAATCACAACTTTCTCCATTACATGGCTCGCCATCTTCAAGCTCATTCTTTTCGCTTTCGATCTAGGCCTGTTAATAAACTCATCTCTTCCAGTTTTCATCACCATAGCTGTTCTCCCTCTCGGAACCAGCATTACCCCGAACCAAATCAGGAAAAAACCGATAAACTTAGCGGTAGAATTTGTTCTACTTGCCTTAATCATGGAGATTGTTCATCATCACAGAAGTGAAATCCATCCGAAATTAGTGCTGATTTGTTACTCCATCATGATTTTCCTTGTGATTGATATTCTCGTTGCGTTCTCTACCTTTATCGTTAAGCATTTTCTCTGCTTAGCTATAGAGATAGAGTCACCATCTAATCAACCCTATTTCTCAACAGGATTTTTGGGGAAGAAGATGGAACCTCACCGTAACAAATACGCTGCGTCTTACTGTATATAATCCGGTAAGGTTAGTTTTGTTGCATGTGATGAATAGAAAGTGGGCCCAATATGGTGCCTCGCTGGCAACTTTTGTCGTTTCTGGATTAATGCATGAGCTGATATTTTATTACGTTAACAACAATAATGGTAAAATAATAGGCTTTTTTGTGTTTCACGGGCTTTGTTTGGTGGTGGAGATTGAGTTGAAACGGGCTTTGAAGTATACCATGGTGGTTGCCGGGACTTGTTTCGGGCCCGTTAATTTTTGGGTTTGTACTGATTACTGCTTTTGGGCTTTTTTTTCCGGCAATAATTGGGAATGGTGTAGATGTAAGGATACTTGAAGAAGTTGGGTTTTGCTTTGATTTTCTTAAAGAAAAAATGGTTCAATTTGTAATTTTAGATAAAATTTGTAATATTGGTTACTAGTAGAAGAAAGTCTGTGTTTCAGTATGAATGTTTAGCATTTATTGATTTTAGCATCTTGGGTTTTAATTCAAAGCCTTCAGCTAAAATTTAAAGGTAAGTTTTATAAGATGATGATGATAAAATCTACTTTGTTGTATAGGATAATGAAATATTGATTAATTAAGAATTTGTTTTAAAAAAATAAAAACATTGAGAAGAATACGGATATTCGAGGGCAAGGAATGACCTCTTTGATGGACAAAAAGAAGGAAACGAGATTGAAATAATTTGAACAAGTAAAGAGCATATGCACATATGTCCAAGTGAGAAGGTGTGAGATGTTGCATATTGTGGTGCTAGGAGAAGTAGAAATTAGTCGAAGAAATATTGAGAAGATTTGTTTTCAGAAAATAAAAATATTGTTAAGAATGCAGATATTCGAGGGCAAGGAATGACCTCTTTGATGTACAAAAAGAAGGAAACGAGATTGAAATAATTTGAACATGTAAATATGTCCAAGTAAGAAGGTGTGAGATGTTGAATATTGTGGTGCTAGGAGAAATAGAAATTAGTCGAAGAAATATTGAGAAGAAGTGATCAGGACATAGTGTAACTTTAGCTTACTAAGGACATGAATTTGGATAGAAAAATATATGAAAGTCATGGATTAAGTTAAAAGATTAGTAGATAATTGACTGTTGTCTTGCTCTGACGGATTAGGTTTGGAGGTAGTCTAGAGCACTATATCTATAGTAGCATTAGCCTTATTATTCATATATTTTCTTGTCTCTAATATCAGTCACCCATTTTTGTGTTTTGGCTATTGTATTGCTCTCTTTCTTTTAAAAAGAATGACTTTAGTTTGATTTGATACAAAATTTAACAAGATAAAGAAGACTTTTCAATCTTATGGTCTTAAATTAAAGTTATGTCACACATATCAAAATATTTTCTAATCTTGTGGCCCAAAACATGCAACGTAAAAAATTAAAATTAAAATATTTCTAAAAAAAAAGAGATCATTCTTTTCCTCTTTTATAAATAAAGTAAAAAGAAATAAGTCATTTCGGAAGAAGTATTTGATTGTTGTTCCTCCTTTGAATGCTTTGTACTATTTAATTTTTTACTTAATTGTCATGTTTTCTTCATTATCATTTATCCTTTTTATGGTGGGCTAGCTAGCCAGAACTATGGTGCAAAATGTCGTGGTAGAATTATACTAGTACCACATTATTAATTACTTGCTTTTGTGTGGTACCAAAGGCATAACCCTTTTGTGGACTCTATTTAATTCACTTTTAAGTACTATAGTTCTGTAGGTAAAGCTAGATCAATTTGTAGTCAATCAAGAGAAAGAGAAATCCAAGAACAAACAAATTAGGGCAAGAAAATGTCACCAACTCATGTTTGTCTCTCTATAATCCTTTCTCTTTCTTACTGCTATTTCTTCTCAACCAAAATCCCCAAAGGAATTCCAAGGCTAATATCACTTCTCCCCATTTTTTACCTCTTCACAATCCTCCCTCTTTACTTCTCTTCTGCATTTCTTACAGCTCTCACCACTTTCTTTATCACTTGGCTTGCCAATTTCAAGCTCCTCCTATTTGCTTTTAATCAAGGCCCTCTTTCTTCCTTCACCCCAAAAAATGCAACAAATCTTCCTCTTTTCATTTTCATGGCTGCCCTTCCTCTTAGATCCAAACAAAACACCCCTAACAAAAACCCCACCAAGAAAATCCCATTAAGTCTAGGTATAGAATTTGTCCTCTGCGCAATTTTCTTGGAGTTGACTTTTCATCACAAAAGTCAAATCCACCCAAAATTGATCCTAATTTGTTATTGTTTCTTGGTTTTTCTCATGATTGATATTCTTGTTGCATTATCTAGCAATATTGTTAAAATAATCTTGGTGGGGTTTGAGCTAGAGCTAGAACCTCCATCAAACGAACCTTATTTATCAACTTCCCTTCAAGATTTTTGGGGAAATAGATGGAACCTCACCGTAACAAATACGCTGCGTCACACCATATACAATCCCGTGCGGTCAGCATTGTCGGATGTTGTCGGGAAAATGTGGGCCCTACGTATTGCCATGCTGGCAACTTTTGTCGTTTCTGGTTTGATGCACGAGCTTTTGTTTTACTACGTTAACCGTGTGAAACCTTCATGGGAAATGACGGGCTTTTTTGTGTTACACGGGCTTTGTGTGATGATGGAAGTTGGTGTTAAACGGGCTTTGAAGGACACGTGGCGGTTATCGGGCTTTGTTTCGGGCCCGTTAACGGTTGGGTTTGTGGTGGTTACTGCTTTTTGGCTTTTTTTTCCGCCGATAATTAGGAATGGTGCTGATCAAAGAGTACTTGAAGAATTTGGGCTTTGCTTTGAGTTCATCAAAGCCAAAATGGTTCAATTTGTTGGTCAATTTAGATAAAATTTGTAACTGTGGATAGTATTGGAAAAGTTGATTTGGTGCATTTTGGATAGTTTGTACTGGAGGAACTATCTTTCTATCTCCATTAGATAGTATTAAAATTTATGTACAATTTTTCTCTTTTTAAATCTTTGTAAAATTTCATGAGATATGTTGTTTACTTTTGATATTTATATACCATTGTGGTTATATTAATTAACTTTTACGAGAATTGAAGTAAAGAATCAAAGGTCGTTGTTCGTTAGACAAAGCTTATATGTATTTTGTTGCACGATATATAATGTAACGAACAAAGCTTACATATTTTGTTGTGCGATATATAATGTTTTGCTTGTGAAGAGAAGTATATGAAGAAATGGAGTCCTTTCACTTATGCTCATTTGCATCTCTTTTAGTTGATTTAAAATCTAATTGGCTAAAGCAAAAATACGGGACCTCAGAGTGGCTATTTGGTAAATCAATCGAAGGAGTCATCCATTGAAGCCCAAGTCCAGTAATTTTGGGCTGGACTTGTAATTTAGGCCCATTTATAGGGATTTGGGTAATCATGCTAAATATAGGATTTATTCCTCTATTCACCCCGACCCCGCATTAGTAACTTGCGGGATACGCCGCCCGATCATCTGTTCTTATCGGAAAGACTTTCGACACAAGGCATTATCGCAAACGTCCACATCGCTAGGTTATCATTTGATCTTTGGTCCTGATGCCCCCTCCGCTTTGGGCCAAACTCTCACGGATTTGTTTTTGGGCATCTTCCGAAATGTCTCATACTAATGGATTGGGTTGAACCTATTAAAGTAAGTTGTACTTCTCGTCTTCCACCGATGTGAGAAGAATTTGTTATCCAACATGAATAGCGTTAGACCATAATCTAATGTTTGTTCATATATTATCAATCTTATAGATAATACATTAAATTGTTCTCCATAATAAACGTTCATTTTTATATTATTTGTATCTTGTTCAGCATAAATCATTTTTCTATACCAATATACTATATTTATGGTACTTTTTTTTTTTTTTCATATTCTCTTTGCTTAAAAAAGCTTTGCAACTCACTCCATGTCCCTTCCTTTTCAATCCACCACCTCTTTCCTTTTTTTGTTTGTTTTCTATACTTTCTTTTTCCTTTATTTATTATTTTAAGTGAATTCTTTTCAATCTGATTAATGACGAGAGATGTTTTTACAGATTTATTTTAAGCGAGTTGATATAATTGAATAAAATTTTATAAAAAAATAAATTTAAAAAATCACTTACAAATAATTTATGTTTAATCATTGCTTCTTCTTTGAATAAAGAAATTCAATGAATATCAAGACATTAAACCAATGCAAATATGAGAATTCTAGTGCCGGTAAAATGAATTCATATTTTGGTAACCCGCCTAACTCGCTCATATTTTAATAGTTTGGGTAGTGATTTTTTTATATGGGTAAAATATGAGTTTAAACTCATATTCAGACTCATATTTTGATAATCTGCTCATATTTTAGTAGTTTGAGTAATGATTTTTTTACATAGGTAAAATATGGGTTTAAACCCATATTCAACCCATAGAAATATGGGTATTCATGGATAAAATATGGGTAAACTATGATTTAATCAAATGGTTTAAGCTTCTAACTTTTTCTTACTCAAAATTCATTATGTTTTCTAAACTTTTTCATGGTTTGTTGACTTAAAATTTTGAAACTATAAATTTAAATAAACTTATTTTTTTCAAATTTAAGAGAATAATTTACCTCTAAAAAGTAGGAAAATATTTATAAAAACTCTCCTCCAATTGCAAATTACAATTCTTTTCTTACTCAACTCAATAGTATGATCCCTCCACAAGCCCTCAACCCCCCACCCTTCCACCCTCAAAGAAAATTAATTTTTTTATAAAATCTTTTTTCTTTATAAAAAATTTAAATTTTATCATAAAAATTATAAATCCGGTTGAAAATTTTGCTACGGTTAGAAAACTCAATAGAATGAGCCACTACAAATTAAGATTATAACTTGTAAGTATGAAATCAATATGAGAAAAATTGAAAGTTGAATTTTAAAAAAATTCAAATTAAAAATATATTTTTTTATCCCAATCCAACATTTGACCCCCTCTCAGTTCGAGTGTCGGAATTGGATTTCGAGTCGAATGTTGTATGTTGAGTCTCATTAGAAGTTGGGTCATATGATTAATTTGGAATCAAGATCAAATGTTAATTTAAAAGTCAAATCTTGCAATGAGTATCGAATTGAATTTTATGATACAATACAGTTAGATAAAATATTTTTAATGTTTTTCATCCAAAAATAAAGTAAAGTATTTTATCCATATTGAAATTTAAAGTCAAGTACTATTTGCTCATTAAAATATAGGTAAACTAGTATTTTATCCAATCCATTTCTTATCCAACCCATTTAATATATGGGCGGGTTTGAATTATTAGCCATTTTATATTGACCTATTTTCACCCGTCCAAATTTGACCCAACCCGCCCATTTGCCACCACTAGGTTATTCACTAAGCTATCAGACTATTTAAATAGATTAAAAAACATAAAAAGGCGAACCATTATTCATACAACACACATATTTGGTAAAATAACAAGAGTGCATACATAGTCGGAGCTAGAATATAATTTACAGGTCTGATCAAACTCAATAGTTGATCCAAGCTCGTCATCTTTTAAATCATTCATTTCATATGCACACAAACAACATGAGAGTATACATGGTCGGAGTTAGAATTACAAGTCAACATGTTTCAAATTTTAATTTCATCGCTGAGTCTGTACAAATTACTTGCACCATGCAGATGCAGATGCAGAGCTAGGGGTGGCAAACTAAACCCAACCCATTCAACCCGTCCAACCCGATGAAATTTGAACGAGTTAATAACTCGTCTATTTATTAGTTCAATTCATCTCAACCTAATCCATTTCAACCCATTTAAAATTAGATTGCTATTCAACCCGAATTGACTCGAGAGAGATCTTGTCAAAATATTTTTAAAATATTTTTTTTAAAAGTTGATATGTTTTATATAGTCAAAATTAAAAAAAAAAATAGTTAAGTACTAAAATATCGAAAAAGAACATATAAAGTAAGTAAAACTTAGTAAAAATTGAGTTGGGTTTAGTCTTGACCCGCTTTATAACTCATTACTCAGCTTGTTTTAACCCAAACAAATCTGGATTAAATCTTGACCCATATATTGTTTTTGACTCATTATAACCCGCTGAAATTTGATCTAACCCGCTCAATTGTCACCCCTCTATAGAGCTAAAGTATCAACTTCAATCAAATTTAATAATTTTGATTCAAATCCTACACATATCTCAAAAATATTTACTATATACAATTCAATAATTTTAAAAAATTTATAAATTTCAAATTTCGATTTTTG
>DF358240.1:12425-34995 GCA_000787875.1 Solanum virginianum
CGATTTTTGACATCGCTTTTATTAAGGTGGGAGATAAAAGAAGAAAGATTTCATAATATCTATGTGTACCATAGTCCATATGCAAGAGGGAAGTGAGAGGAGTAAAAAAACAAAATATTTATTTCTTCTAATAATCTAAAACCCTAAAAAACAAAGAATTTTGTTTGACAGATATTTTTCTTCTCAGAGAAAGCAACAATGGCGATTTTAGGGCTATCTAATCCAGCAGAATTAGCTTCTTCTCCTTCTTCTTCCTTAGCTTTTTGCCCTAGGATGCATTCTTCCTTCGTTCCTAAACAATGCTTCTTAGCCGGAGCTCGCCGGAAAAGTTTATCCCGGCGTCAACGGTTCAGCATTTCGAGTTCATTTACTCCGATGGATTCTGCTAAGATTAAGGTCGTCGGCGTCGGTGGAGGTGGTAACAATGCCGTTAACCGTATGATTGGTAGTGGCTTACAGGTATCTGTCCTCTTTTACTTTCTTCCTTGTTTCCTTTTTGTCTTTTTTTCCCCAATTTTGTTACTTTATGGTAGAAAAATAGAGTCTTGCTGTAGTACTTTATCTACTATTCCAAGTTTTGTTTGTTTCTTCAGTGTATTTCCAGTAAATAGAAAGGAAAAAAAAAGAGTAGTTTTGGATTTTTTTAAAACTTTGTTTTGTTATTTGTTCATCTTGTATATACATATTTAAGCCAATGTTTTCAAATTAGCTAGCTATTGAAACTCCAAAAGCATTGAGGATAGAAATGAAAGTATAAAGAAAAATGAATTGTGTTTCAGTTTCACCAAAGAATTGGATTCCAGTTGTTGTGGTAAAATTGTTGTCATGTGACCAAGAGGTCACGGTTCAAGCCTTGGAAACAACCTCTTGTGGAAATGCAAGGTAAGGCTGCGTACAATAGACCCTTGCGGTCGGCCCTTGCACATAGAATCTTGATAATTCTGAAGTTCTAGTTGTTTTTTATATCGAGTACTTTATATGAAAAATACTTTGAAGATATCAACCATCAGTTGTTTTTGTGAGGCGTTCACTTGTTTTTGTACACAATTTGCTGGTATTTGTCCCTTTTTGCATCAAAGCTTGTATCTCAATACATAATGAAGAAATAATAATAGAGAGATAATTTATAGGCTTTGTTATCCAGACTTGGCGGGAACAAGACCAGGGGCTATGCTTTATGGTGTGTTCCTACCGGGGGATGGAGCTACAGTGTATCATGGGGGTTTGAGTGAACCCGGTAGCCTTTGCGTAGATCCTATATTTGTACTAAAACTCAAAAAACAAATATATAGTTGTTAACGTGTGAAACAACAGACAAAAAGAAGTGGACAGTTTAGTGGTTAGTGTGTGGGCTGCAAAGGCACAAAGCTCTTCTGTCACCTAGATATGTGGGTTCGAAACTTGGTAGCTGTGCATCATTTATCATCATAAAAAATGACAATTTGTAGAGTACAATTATAATGATAGTATTTATATTTTTTTAGGGTTTATATGTAGTTTGCCATATTTAGTGTGGCGTTTTTTAGAATATGTTAAACATCAGTACTTGTTCGTTAGTTTGGCGATTGTTACACATTAGCTTGATGTCTTGTCTAGAAATTCAGAACCCACAGACCTAAAATCCTGGCTCCATCTTTGTTCCTTCATTTGACTTGAGATTTCCTTTTATCCTAGCAACAAAGTAATTACACTTGCATCACTGTAACCATCAAATGATTGATTTTTGGGCATTTTGTTGTCTGCCTAATTCTCCAGATGTTGCTTTCTAATTCTTTATCTTCTTGAAAAGGGTATGTTGGAATACAATACCATTGCAAGGTTGCATGTGTATTTTTGGTACTGATTAACAAATTTTTGCCACGAAGAGAAGCTAGATATATCCCGTACGAATAATGAAAGGAAAGCTAGAAATTTAATATGGTCTACAGGGTTTTTGATCAGTTAGCTTTTTGTTATCATCTTTTCTGCAAATTAGTTGAGCTGCCATGTCATGATCCCATCACTCCATTTCATATGACGAATCTAAATGTTGCATGTCCAAAAATAGGGTGTTGACTTCTATGCTATAAACACGGATGCTCAAGCACTGGTACAGTCTGCTGCTGAGAACCCACTTCAAATTGGAGAAGTTCTGACTCGTGGGCTTGGTTAGCACTCTTTTGTTTCTCTATAAAGAAATTACTCTTTCACGATCTTCATAAGACCTGCTTTTCATTAATCAAATCTCAACCTTGTTAAAATAACTTTGGCAGAAGCTAACATTAAGACAGTTATACTCTATCCTGACTTTAGAAAGTCACAAAGTATTACTTTACCTTTTACCTATATGGAATCATGTGGTGTAACATGTTGCTCTAGAGGTAGATGCCTTCTGTTTTGCTATTGATTTTGAGGCTTATGTTTAATGCTCTAACAAGCACAACATCTTTATGCTTCTTAATAAGCTATTTAACTCTCTCATCCAAGAAAATAAAAGATAAGCTAGTTAACTCTCTCTTTATTTGTAATGTCATGTTAAGTAAGTCACATTTTGAGATGCAGGTACTGGTGGCAATCCTCTTTTAGGGGAACAGGCAGCGGAGGAGTCAAAGGAAGCTATTGCAAATTCTCTCAAAGGTTCAGATATGGTTTTCATAACAGCAGGAATGGGCGGAGGTACAGGATCTGGTGCTGCTCCTGTTGTGGCTCAAATAGCAAAAGAAGCAGGTTATTTGACTGTTGGTGTTGTTACATATCCATTCAGCTTTGAAGGACGTAAAAGATCCGTGCAGGCAGGTGCCATTTTCAGTTCTTTGGAGAATAGTGATTTACTTCTTTTCCTGGACTTTTGGAGATTTTTTCTCTCCCCATCAGTTAGAAAAGGTTGAAGCATGTTAAGATAGTGCAGCTTTAAAAAGGAGGATATCCAAGGCGATAAAAAAAGTTGCAAGAAAATAAAAAACAAGCAATTGGAATTTTTTTCCTTTTAGTTCTGGGCTTACTAGCTGCATCACTATCCAAAAAAGGAACCTCTTTGACTAAGAGGTAGAAACCTTTTAGGAAGATGCATTTTCATTTCTATTGATTACTGGAGACATTCTCGATTGGTAGGGAGTGAGGTGAAGATGGTATTGAGTTGTATGGTGGCAAGTTTATCGATAAACTGTAGAGATGCACCAAGAAGCTTAATAGCGTTCCTTTATGTATCTAAAGGATATCGAGTGCTTTCTAAGGCAAAAGCGTTCACATGCTTAAGCCTCAACAAGATTCTGACTTGTCTAACTGGCTGATTTTCTTTTTTGTCCCAATGTCCTATGTTCCTTGTCATAAAGTTTTTTAGTTCATGTTTTATTCTCCTGTAATCCATAGTCTTTCATGTTTCTAATTTGAACTTATGGATCTACAGGCTCTGGAAGCAATTGAAAAACTTCAGAAAAATGTTGACACTCTTATAGTAATTCCCAATGATCGTCTACTAGATATTGCCGATGAGCAGACACCACTTCAAGATGCTTTTCTTCTTGCGGATGATGTATTACGTCAAGGTGTCCAAGGAATATCTGATATAATCACTGTGAGTTCCTTTGTCAAAAGCCAGCATCTCATTTCTTTTTAATGATGTGCTGAAATTCTTCTTTGTACTCCCTCCGTCCCTTTATAAAAGGATTGCAAATGTACGTATTTGCAATGTACCATGTTAGTAGCTTTATCATAGTATGGATTATAAATCTAAATATAATATGAAGTGGTCCTTTTTCGGTAGATTCCTGGGCTTGTGAATGTGGATTTTGCCGATGTAAAGGCAGTGATGAAAGACTCTGGAACTGCTATGCTCGGAGTTGGGGTTTCATCAAGCAAGAACCGAGCTGAAGAAGCAGCCGAACAAGCAACTCTGGCCCCTCTAATTGGGTCATCAATTCAATCTGCAACTGGGGTGGTATATAACATCACAGGAGGAAAAGACATAACTTTGCAAGAAGTGAATAGGGTGTCCCAGGTGATGATGAACTTTTTTCTTTCTTTTATTCTCTATACCTATGAAATATTAAGGAAACCTTCAACTCTATATTAAATGTTGGCAATACTTTTCACAGGTTGTTACCAGTCTGGCTGATCCCTCTGCTAACATCATATTTGGTGCTGTTGTTGATGAGCGCTACAATGGTGAAATCCACGTGACAATAATTGCAACTGGTTTCACCCAGTCGTTTCAGAAGACGCTTCTATCTGACCCACGAGGAGCAAAGCTACTCGAGAAGGGCTCAGGAATCAAAGAAAGCATGGCATCACCTGCTACCCTGAGATCATCAAACTCACCTTCAACAACGTCACGGACACCTACTCGAAGGCTGTTCTTTTAGCTCTTGTCATATTGTCTTTTTACAGCTTCAGTTTCTTATAGTTTCTTTCTTTGTATTTACATGTTTTGCTGAAGGGAACTGATTAGTCTTTGCATGTGGGCTGTGGCTGTAGAGATAGTGATTAATCTTTACCAAATGCATATTCACTCTGCTGTGCTCTCTTGAGATAGTGATTATTCTTTACCATTGAGTTCTTAAAGATGCTGGGTTTGGAAGATAAGCAGATAACCACACCTGTTTGAGTAGACACATGATGTGAAAAAACATTTTACTTGCACATTCATATTTCCATATTCTAGCCAAAGGTAGGATATGGAAATTCTATCTTCAAATGGTAAGGGTAAGATCTACGAGCACATCACCATTCCCAGACTTTACTTGAGAGATTGCATTAGATATGTTGTTGGCGAAAGCTATTGAATTTTGATCATCGCTTCTAAATATTTGAGATATGGGATCAAATTAGAGATATAATTGCCTTTCATTCACGTAAATCACCATTTCATTACAGCCACTAGAAGAAGATCATATAAAGTATGACAATTCAGGGGAAGGTGCAAAGAACAACATACTTTCACCAAAGTATTCAAATAAAGGTGGCAACAAATGTGCAGCATCCATATCCTTCTTCCATGTCTGACCAAGAGCAGCTGGTGCTTTTTGGCTTTGCCCACCAGTGATCTCCTTTCTGCTGGTTCTCGTGACATCGGTGACATTCTTATTTTGCAAATCTTGCAGCCTAGACGATAAATCCCCATCTGTAACACCCAACATTGTGGCATCTCCTTCAGTAGCTCCTTGTATGCCTACTGGTGAAGAATCTGATGGAATTGGTGTGGGACTATCTGTCACTAATTTCTTCGTTGGCGGCTCTGAGATCATGTTGTCCATGCTCGTTTTGCGTTTGTCTAGACAAAAGTAACATTTAGCATGAATTAGTGTTTGCGTTAAGACATTAAGGCATCCATGGAAACACACAAAATCAATAATGCAAAAGATTATAGGGATATACAGATATACACTAAATATTCACTGTAGACGCTTTAAGATATTTGAGGCTTACTGATCCCTAATTTAGTATCTAGATACTATGTGAAAGCACTAAATCCTTCAATTTCCACATATCATTAAAAGAGAAGCCCATCTGATCCAGAAATAAGATATAAATAACTATCGAGATCTATCCTACAGAACATATCATTATCAGAACCAATTTTATATCAACAGTTACAGCAGAAAGACATACTTAGCGGACAACTTAAATACAAATATTTCAAAAAAACTGAGTTTAGCAAGGATAGAATAAGTAAACTTCAAGACGTACTCGGCGATGTAGTCAAGACTTTCAATTTTCTCTTCAGGAATGTTTGATTTGGAGGAGATAGAGATGCAGGAAGCATCTTGAAATGCTCATACATGCATAGACCCACAGCGCACTGTAAACGAAAACACAAGTGGAAGAGTTTTCATCAGTTATATAGAATAGCAATCCAAAAAGACAATTCATGTTAGGTTACATAAGACATCACAAAGAAATAAGTTGATGAAAGGATAAAGAAAAACACTTGGATCATGCAAGCAAGCTACCATTAAGGCCCCATATACACGCCAAGCTTCATGTCTCTTCACTTCATTTTTTTGTTTCTCAAACTGCATTTCTGGCTCCAACAATTTCAAATAAGCTTCAAGATTTGGCAGCACAAGTAGGCGAACCTACACAAAATTTATAAGCATCACAGACTGCCACAACAAAAAGTTGTGACTCAGTCCCAAACAATTTTAAGTAATCTACACAAATCCAAACTGACCATGTTCCCCATATATACATTACAGATTGCTTTATCTAAAATTTAGATATAATGAAAAGATGAAAGAAATACAGGGATCTCAAGGAGATACCACTCCAGGTCCAAGAGCTGCCAGCCCTTGAATTGCTCCATAATGCTGTGGCAGTGCCTTAGCTGGATCAAGATAAGCATGCAGCAAAGTCTTTGTGACACGTGGCTGGAGACTGCGATAGACATGACCAAATCTGCGCAGCTAGAACTTGTGAATGACAGTCTCAAGTGACTATGGAGATTTAACCAAGATCATGGAAGTGAATGACCAACAATTGCCAAGCACTATTCTTCAAACAGATTAAGAAATGTTTTATGCATCTCAACAATTATACACATATATAACCACCCCCTTCCCCTGAAACTCCATAAAAATAGTAGGCGACATAGGAGATGCATGCTTTCTTAGTCTTTAATGACACAAAACCAAGAGAATGACTGAATAAAGAGATTCCTACCGCCTGCATATTAAAGCAATTAACTTTGCTGTGAAGTCCCTTAGTTCCCAATGGTTGTCAGAGAATTTATTCCCCAACCTTTTAGCAACAAGGCATGTCATTACAGACGGCATTGACTGGTGCAACTGGAAAGGTTAACAAGAGAATTATCAGATGCAACTATAGCAACACCATGCAGCCGCCCAAAGTTGCAGGATTAAGCCCAAACCAACTTCCCAGTTATGCATAAGACACTAATTTAATCAACAGAGTAATTTAAGAACTTATTCAGAGTAAAAAATAAATAAATGTTGTTCATGAAAGCTAACTCCATCTCTTTTCTTAACGGACATCTACTTAGTGGTCCATGATTCTCCTGTCATGTATTAAGGTTTGAGAAATTCAATATAAAAATGATATCTAGCCTTCTAGAGTTAGTTTTTATTAATGTTTTATCCAGCATCCTTTTAGAAAAACAAAATGAGTAAATGACATCAAATAATTTTAAAACCTGGTCATCAAGGATAACCAGCATAAAAGTTTATCCTGCATCCCTTGAAAACTAGAAGGACAAATATACTGAAGAAAATGGCACTGAAGTATCAGCAACAAACTCACATATGGTTCAATATGTATATGAGAATTCTGAAGAAGGCTCCAGACCAGCCTCATCAAAGCAAAAAGGAGATTAAAATTATTCAAATTTCGTGCAACCTGACATAAGACAGAATATCATTACATCATTCATCTCACCTACAAATGTAACATTACTGAAATTGAATTGACCTATACCTACCTCATCAGCAACAAAATATGTGAAGTAAGGAACTAAAGGATGGAGCCCGGGGTCTGTTGCTAAGCTAGCTAAAGCTTCTTTGAAGAGAGGGGAGTTGGACTTATTCACGATAAGCTCTGTAATCTTGTCATAATAAAGCTACAAAACAACCAAAGATGATAAGGATAGAATCATATAGGATGGGCAAAGAGGACACAATCATATTGGTCAAGGTTTACCTGAAGTTCACGGGATAAGACATGCTTAACAGGTACTTTAAGATCAACATGAACTCCATCCTCCTTATACTCTGTCTTTCGGTTATCAGGAGGTAGAACAAGTACTGCCATGAAATTCATCAGTCAGTTGCAAGTACAAAAATACTTTTTTGACAAATAAGTTTCAGGTATAAAATATCATCCATTACAAATTTTAAATTGTCCTATTTCATCAGTATCCTCTTCCATTATTTGCAGCCACAGGGCAGATAGAAATTTCAAACCAGGACAACTATGAGAATGAGATTAGTATTATGTCATAAAACAATGCATAACAAACAACAAATAATTGGAGAAACCATCATCTATGTATGTTAACATGCTACACAAGTAATTGCTGCTAAAATTATACTAAAAGATGAACCTTCAAGTGGAGGGTTTTCGGGAATGGCAGGCTGTACCCCTTCTATAGCTAACCAGTGAGCAAAAAGTGCAGTATCTAGTGGTGCTTTTGGCAGAGGCTCTTCAATCACCTAAAACACAGAAAGAGAAACTTACTATACTTGACAAATCCAAAGAAAAGAAGTTGGTAGCTACCCAAGATATCCAAAACTGCTTACATCTTTGAATTCTACATCCTTCTCTTCAATATAGAACAAATCCTTATGCCCAGCAGCTCTCCTAAACCGTAAGGGATCTCCCGAAGCAAAACCATATATTGGCTGTGCGAGCACACAGATATAACACAGCAAATAAAACACAACCAATAAGAACAGAGAGTTTTTGCAAAATGATTAGAGTCAATACAATGATAAACATTCAAACAACCAAGCAATGAGCAAAGATGGATATGCATTAGGGGCAATGGCTGTGGAATCACCATTGCTTTCAACTCGTACTACACACACACATATAGCATAATTTCTCGAAAGTCTATACTTGTACTAAGTCTACACTGAAAACAGTGGGTCTAATGATAAATCCACAGCCCGCTTACTTACAATCCTGAATATGCCTCTGATTGGCACAGGCACTGCAAAAAAATTTAGTTTATGAGCTTGTTTATAATAGATTACTTCATAAATACAATGATTGAGCCAAAGTTAGTCGGGTTTTCTGAACCAGTATCTATTATTTCTACATATTAAATGAATTTTTTAACATAAATACAACATTTGAGCCAAAGTTAGTGGGTGGTTACACCCCTGCTCATTGTCAATGAGTAAAAAGAGTAATAACTGAACAGAAGATGTACCTCCACATTTCTCAAGGTGAGTGCAGAATCAACATCATCAGTAGATAAAGTAGTTCTCTTCGAATGGCGCATACATTTTATAGCCTCCTACATTATCAACCAAAAATTCATGTAAGGCTTCATAATCACCTAAAATTAGTATTTCACAACATTTTGTTATCTCGAACAGAAAAATTTATACATTAATGCGAGCTTCAAACATGAAATAGAACCGCGATAGCAAACAGAGGCACCTGCATAATTTCCCGAATACGGTACTCGACATCGGCAGCGAGTGCTGGTAAGACATCCGGCGATAAATTGCTTATTCCGATGCTCTGTGATATCACTTCGATTGCCTCCTCCGGCACTGTGCTCATTTTTCTTTTCCACGATTTCAGATGTAGGGTCGAGGGGATTATCGGAAGATAACACCAAGGGGAACAAATAAGGGGAAAATTTAGTTAATTTAGTTCAGTCTCTTTTGCCATAAAAAATATTTGAAATATTTAAAATAATATTTGAACAATATTTTAATAAGTATTTTCGTTACTTTTAACTTTATACTTGAAATATTGAATTTGAAAATCAAATTTTAAAAGTTTGTTCAAATTTGAAGACTAGGATGCTTTCGTATCAAGTGTGTATTAAGAAAGACGATTGGATGAAAGCTAATAGTTTATACCCCTTCGTTATCAGTAGCATTTTTATTATTTTCAGTCTATTATGAAAAAGAAAAGAGCAAAGTATCAAACATCTTCTATCCGTACTTAGTAATTTCAATTAGCTTTTCCTATTCATTAGATACACGTAAACTTCAACTTATTTTCATGTCCAAACACAACTTTCAAATACATTTTTACAACTTAATTTCAAATTATTGTCATATCTCAATAAAATCATGCCCAATGTGCTTTAAGAAATTTAAGAGCATATCGCAGAACGAATGTAACACTTGTTTTTATTAAAAGACAAGCTCAATGCATTAAAGGTGTCGCTGAAGCTTGTACTTGTTAAATAATACAAAGTCTAGCTTCCAAAATCACAAGCAAGCACACCAAGGTGTAAATTTCAAAAGTGTACTTTTTTCGCTTCAATCTTTTCTGGTTCATGACAATTGCAACTCAACACTAATTTCACTCGCTATCGATGGACTTAAGAAAAATGCTTTCGACATCTTTTTTACATATGAAAACAAATCATGTGGGGAAAAAAAGACTACAAGGCTGTCTCGACACACTGATGTGAGCAAATCACGAAAACATCGATTACACAGGAGGATATAGAAGGAGATGTTCAAGATCTCATACACCACACTTTTCATACACACTCCAAAGTGCTTGATCTTTTGCATTTACAGATGCTTAATCAACATATATATTGCCACAATAAGAATGACAATTCCAAGCACTGCTAGAAGCATACACATGCAAGAGCAACCACCCTTTGTGTGTTTGTTCAAAATTCCAAGCTTTCTCTGCACCCGCTGTTAAATTATAGGGAAAAAAAAAAAGGAGGAACACAGAACAAATTAAGCGACGAAAAATAATTCTCAACAATACAAAAATTGAAGAAAATGAGACAGGTAAGAAAGTCTTATTAACAGAACAAGCGTTTGTATCAAAGTGTCTGTTGGTGCGGACACTTTGTTTAGGTTCTTTTTTATTTTTCCTTCTTCTTTGGATAATGGTGTTCTCCCGGCCAACTTTCTGCACATCAACTTATCCACCAGGTACCTGTTATCTCCTACCCAACGACACATGTACCAGGTCACTCAACCTAACAAAGCTTAGGTAGATGAAAAGATTTCACCTTTTGCCTCTCTAGGCTGCCAAGTTTGTCACTCCAGTTACTGCAACAGCTATGCCTCACCTTTGGGGGCAGAATACTTTGTTTAGTAAAACCAGTTAGTTTCCTTTCTATCAATGCCTCTCCCTCCTCTTCCCCACACCCCACCCCACACACAAAAAAAAAGTACAAATGTTCCTCCAAACCCCTCCCCCAAACAAAAGACAAACAAAACTCATCAAAATGACACAAGCAAGACATGAAACCGCATGAATGTCAATTTCCTGTATCATCATCAGGCGAAAGTGCTTTCAGTTCACCATCAAAAGAAAACTGTGACTACATGAATGTTGACTACCTGTGTCATAAGGACAGAAATACTTTCCCTTCACTTATATCCTTAATATTCTAGCACCTCATCATTTTTTAAGCACACACAACCAATCTCTAGGTGCCATCCCAATAACAAAGAAGCCCTAGGGGTGTAATGCTTCAACTTTACAAGTATTTTAACCTATTACATCCTGAACCCAAACACATGATTGCTTTAAACTTTTTTTTTTTTTTTGACAAAGGTAACATGATTGCTTTAAACTTTCTTCTCAAATTAAAGATGAGGTGATTAATCATTCCAATTGCAGAGCCTTCTGCACAGTTTCTGTGATGCTGGAAGATGGCTTTGGACTCTTAAGTGAATATATAAAGTCCAAACCTCATGAGAACTAGAGTCAAAATGAGGTACTAACAAGTTCTCACCTGAAGTCTTGAGCCTGTAACATCAACATGTTCGTCCAAGTTATCCTGTGTTGGGTAAGACGATGAAATTGCGATGAAATCAGTATCCACTTAAGTAGCAGAAAGGTTTTATTTCCGTAAGAAAATTGAGAGTAAATATAGTTCAATATAAACCAGAAAATAGAGCTCATACAATAAGCCTTGTTTGCAAGCCAAGTTCTTCGTTAACTGCCAGTGCTATATGTTTAGTGCTCATCACGGTCTCCTCCAAACTCTCAAGGCCCTCATCTTGCTCTGATTTGAGAGTAAAAGCAAACAAATAAGCAAAATAACTGAAAATAAAACAAAGTTACCAAAGTTCCAAAAAAAAATAACTAGAAAATAAAAATGAAAAAACTAGAGAGCATTTCAAATCAAATACTCCTTGCCTCTAAATTAATGTAACACCCTGTGCATGGAGTTTAAGATGTTATTATGACTTGTATATAACGTTAGTAAAGGACGAAGAAATTAGTTAGGCAGGGAATCACATCAAAATTTAAATTTGACTATCTACATAAATTTGAATGAGCTTAAATGAGAAAACATGGTCAGTGAGGATTCATATAGCCGATCCAACTTGTTTCAACTGAGGAAGAGTTGTATTGTTTACATAAATTTGAATACTTGAAAGCCGTGAAAATAATTTTCCATATAATTGTCATCAAAGTTTAAATTTGAGCAGCCAAATAAGAGAAAAGAGTGTCATAAAAAACTGGGAATGGAGGAGCTGAATGAAACTCGCCTTTCATAATTTGCCGTTGAAGACCGACAACACCATAATTGTCAAGACCTGTTGCTCTGTTCATAGCATCAGCAGGCTTTATTTCTGGTCCAAGCAAACTGTCCCTATTCGCGAAGCTTGACATGTTCAATGTGGAAGCCATTTGAGATACTTTCGATTTCAAATTTGCAAGCATATCCTTGCGACGGTTCATCTCTTTCTCAGTCCTACATACAGGACAGAATGCTCAAAAAAACACATACAGAAGCAACATAGCAGTAGTAACAGAATACATCAGTTTATTCAAATCTATATATGGATGATGCAGCAAGCAAACAACTTTATAGGGGTTTTTGGAAGAGACGACTATTCACACTGTTATGTCAGATTGCAGACGAGAGTCTCAACATTCTGAATTACCATATGGACAATTCACATACAGCTTATTGTATAAACCTACCCAAATCTTTATTTCAACTGTTCATTTTCAACTAAGAGCCCATTTGGATTGGTTTATGACTTAAAAGCCAACAGCCATAAATCGTACATACGTCAAGTGAGGAAGAAGAGCCCATTTGGATTGGTTTATGACTTAAAAGCCAACAGCCATAAGTTAGGAATCCTAACTTATGGTTTTTGGCTTATTTTGGTTATTTTTCCTTAAAAGCAAGTGCTAATAAGCACTTTTTAACTTTACTCAAACACTTCAAAACTGCTTAAAAGCTACTTTCTTAAAAGCACCTAAAATAAGCCAATCCAAACGGGCACTAAATGTGTTCTAGAAATTTATAAGCTTTTCAAGGAAAAAATAAAAATTATACTTTTTACTGTTTATTAGTTGGCACTTAAGATATGCCCCGACCATGAGGCCGGAATTCAGTAGTATTATGTTCATGCTTGATCTAATTACCTTTTAGTAATAAAATATAAGACCCTAGGAAACTTTGATTGAAAAATATGTGGTCCATTGGGCATAAATGTCTTGGAAAATGAAAATCAAATTGAAATGCCACTTCTAAACAAAATTAAATCAGAAACACATTCAACTAAAGTTCAATATCATGAAAGAAATATATATCAAGACAGATAAAACACTACATTCGGTAGTTGTTTTAGGAACATACACAAACTTTATCCAAAGAAAATGTCAATAGGCTGCAAGATAGAAGAATGAATCCGTCCATTTCCTTCGATTGGGAGGGTTTTTTCCATCAGCACTCTACTCTTATACAATAGATTTACACCCATGATATAAAATACGCAATTTTGTCACTGAAGTTATACATTAAGCCACACAATGAGAGAATCAGATTAAGAACACTCACAGAGGCTGCTTTCCAGGAAGCTTTGACAGGATAGACTGTAAGTTATCAAGTCTGGTTCCTAATATTGTGATCTTCCTCCTTATAGCGGATGCATGACGCTGCGCTTCTGGGCCCGAAGCAGGCAATGAACTCCTTTCAGATATCATGCTAGTGATATCATCTGCGAGTTTCAGTCCTTCGTTATACTCCCGGATCCATGAGTCTCCAGAAGAAGCCATTACCTGAAGAAACATTAGAAAGAATAAATTAATTTCTGCAGATTGACTGCAACTCAAGATTATTATTTTTATAAAAGAAAAGGTAATAAGACTTATAACCCTTTACACTTCTTTTCCATCATTGGAAGTGCTTTGTGGATGGTCACCAAAACAAAAATATGGATCAAACGACAACCATGGAAAACAACGGATAAGGAGACTATATTCAATGAAATTCAGAACCGAAGTTCGCTTTCTCATGTGATGTGTAACACCATCCACATCCAACAAATTAGTCCAACAAATTGGTCCAAATATAAAGAAAAACTAGAGGAACATCACAATTTCAGTTTGATGTGAGATCAAATTATCCTTTGTTTTCCAACTAAGTAGAACTGTGCCTCCTCACCCCCACCGTCCACAAAATAAAAAGCATTCAAAGCACCACAAAGAATAAAAAGCAGAAAAACTAAAACCCAGGAATGTGATCGTTTAGTTTGGAATGCATTTGTTTTCCTTCCTGAACAACTAGATACTAGTATACTCTATCGGACACTGGTATATTGTGATACAAAACAACATACCTAAATTTAAGTCGTATCATATTTGTTTGTGTGAATCAATTTTTACTGCAACGCAAGTTACTAAAATGGCAAACAACTTATTCTGAAGAAATGCCAAAAGGTAATCAAATTCCAATACTAAATAGGAAACTCAACAACAAAACCAGCTCAATTGCAACTATATATAGACAAAATTCTAAGAAAACGTAGATACAATATATGAAACAGCTAGAAACTCAATTTTACATAAAGTATCAAACTCAGCTACAACAACTAGCTTAAATAGCATCCAAACAAAGTAAAGGCAGCTACAATTACACGAAATAGCAAAAAAACCCCAAAGCTCACGCAATCCAGAACCCTAATTCTTCATTTGCGAGCGGATAAAATAGCAAAAATCAATACGCTACATATTTATAGTCCAAAAAACACCTCAATCGCTGCTGAATTGCAGATGACTGAATTCCATCCGAGTTGATCACTTGAAAAAATTCCCCCAAAAAAAACATTGAGATGATCGTACATACGTCAAGTGAGGAAGAGTTAAAATTACCTCTTTCTGATCTGATTTCGAGGTGGCGACGGTGGAATTGAGAGAGAATTGTTGTGAGAGAAACAGCGAGTCGGAGTAATTTTAAAGGAGACGTGCTACTAACTTTACCGGCAAAGTTTGTCCAGCTCCATTGTCTACACGCGCACTGGGACAATGATGGGCTATAGAATTTGGGCATTATTGAAATTTGAAACCACTTTTATCTTTTCCCATGGAATATAATAACTTTTAGACTAATTAAAAGACAATAGGAAAAATAAAATTACTTAATTAAGAAAGTATTTGGATTTTGGCTTATAAGTATTTTTTAAATTTGTTTAGGTCTTTGACAAATGTTAAAAGTATTTATATATTGAAAAATATTAACATATGTTTTTATATAAATTTTTAATATTTAAGGCTTGTATGGCTGAGCATCTTTCGAAAACGATCACTCTCTATGAGGTATTTGTAAGGTAGATGTATACTTTATCCTTTTCAGATCCCACTTGTGGGATTTTATTAAGTTTGTTGTTGTTGAGGCTTGTAGAATATGCGTAAATCTTATCTCTATCTTTATGGGGTAGAAATGTTGTTTCTCATAGACACTGGGGTCAAATGGAAATTTTTCAAAATTGAACTACAAGAAAAATATCAAGATACAACTTACAACTTACAAGCAAATGAAATAAAATATGATATTGCTTATTGAAGAATGAGAAATTACGTGATTACTAAATAATAATATTGATAAGAAAAGAGAAGACGAGGATACCTCCAAGTTTTCATGCAAAATATGTGACAAAACTCGGTTGCCTACTTGCGTCCTATTTTAATTTTGATCTTTAAAGCTTTTTTTCTAGAGTCATGTTCACAGTAAACTGAAGTTGTGGCATGACATGTATAATCATCTATTCTCACGTCCTTCTTCAATCTATCTCTACCTCTCATTATAGACAAACTCTTACACCTCTTCTTCACATATCTGAATTATCTCAACTTTGTTTTTTTGCCACATCATCATGTATAACTTTGTTTCTAATTAGCTCTTTTAGTGCATCCACTCATCCATCCCGCCCCAAACTAATAAAACGTGCAACATCATTATTAATCTCCAAATCTTTTACACTTGAATACTTTTTGTATTTTAAATAGGATTTCGATTCATGTAGTTTTTCTATATTGATGAATACTAAAATATTAAAAATTCTTGATATTGTGGCGGAAGCCTGGTGAACAATCCAAAAAGTGACTATTGTTGTAATTGTTGTAACTTTAGAATAATCTATTCGAGAAAATATGACAAAAAATGCTCCTTGTGTTTGGGGCAAGTTTATCATGTCTTTAAAATATACTCTTGATCCATTTTAATGTTTTAAGTTTATAAAAAATAAATACGTTTGATTGAAGTCAATTATGTAACAAGTTATAGTGATTAATTTTATAAGATATGTAGAACAATTAAACTAGAAATTCATAACATTATCGTCAAATTTTAAAAAATAAAACATCATAAAAAATGATAACATACCGTAAATCTAGAAACTACAAGAAAATGCAAAGAAATATATGAAAAACAACACAATCCTCGCACCCCCACTCCACCTCACCCACCCCACCCCATATCTTCCATAAAATATGGTTATAATGTGTGAATTTAACTCATTTTTCTCAAGAAATTGTTTAATAATATAGCCTCATTTAAAGTTTAGGACTTTTTTTCCTCTTGACTATTTACCAAACTAGCTAGATTTGGTGCATGAACTACATACACTCAAATTATTTTATCCCATCCCTATTATTATTTGATTGAAATATACAACAATGAAACTACAAAAGCAAGAGACAAACGATGTTACATTATCTCCTTTCACTATTTTTTTTTTCCAAAAAATAAACCATTTTATTGTCTTTCTATTCTAACCATTCCTTTTCCTTTTGGCCCTTACGACAATGGAATCTTGTTTTTCCAAACCATTCATTTTATGAAAGATAATTTGCTTGAAATGGGAAAACGATGGATGTTTAAAATATATTATTAAATGATTTATAATTTTTAAATAAAGTATAAACATACATGAGAAAGGAAGCAGTATTTCATCAACATGTATGTTTATACTGTCTATTTATTTTTCTTTATTTATATGCGACTTTTAAAAATATTTTGCGAGCTCCATTTATGTTTTGCACTTATTCTATTTATTTTTTAAAAATCTATTTTAAATTTTACATATCTCTTAAATTTAAAATTAATATGAATATTTTATTTTGATTTTTATATTAATTGCTACATCTTTTTATGCTTTTAAAAGTCATTTGAGATATAAATAGTTAATATTAGACATAAAATATGAGAGAAAATTTGTCTTGATAAAAAAAAAAACAATGTGTAACAATCGAGTTTTATTTTTTGTTGACACGGAAAGGACAAAAAGTTGTTTGTACAATTGCTCAATTTTTCATTCCTAAACTATCTGTTTGACGGTTAAAATTATGATTCACATTTTCGAAATAAATTTTACTTTAATTGAAAATTGTGTTTGATCTTGGAAATTTGACATTTTATTTGAAGTTATCTTTCAATATTAAAAATGACTTATAACTTATTTTCTAGTTCACTTTTAAAACGATGGTAAAAATGTAAATATTGTTTCACACATTATAGAAATATACTTTTTTTTATTTTCAAACAAAAAATCTGATTTCACTTGACATAGAGTTCAAGAAAATAAAAGGTATTTTCAAGTTTTTTGTTTCTAAATTATACTTATGTTAAATGTATATCAAAATATCTTTTAATCTTGTGACATTAATCATGCCACGTGAAAAGTTAAAATTAAAATGTTATAAAAAAAAATCATTCTTTTTTGAAATAGATAAAAAGAAAAAATAGGTCCTTTTTTCTAACCATAGTGAGTAATTAATTACTATAAAATTTAGACAAGTGTATAGCATGTACTCCTGTAACTAGTTACTATAAGAATTTCAAAAATAAATTACATATTTTATCAATATATACGAGCATACATTATGAGTCAACCGTCTTTTAGAAATAACAATTTCTCTATTCTACCAAGATAATATGTGTATATTATATTTTATTTGAATCTCATTTACGAGATTACATTAGATTTACTATTATTATATTTTTCATGAGTTAGAAAATAAGTTTACATATTTAGTCAAACTCAATATTAACAACAACAACAATATATCCAGTATAATTCTACAAGTGAAATTTAAAATAAAATATACAAATTTTATTACTACTTCATAGAGGTTGAAAAACTATTCTAGAAAGATTCTCGTCTCAAAATTATATTATCTAAGAAACCTATTGAAGAATTAATTAACAATTTAATTTTATTTTTTTAAATTTAAATATTGACCATACGGCTATTTTAAATTTAATTTCGTTCGAATCATAAACTTTAAATTTTGAGCCGTCTAAGGTCATTGTGTATCATATAAATTGGGCGAAGGAATAATAAACAAAATATAAAAAAAAAATTGTAAGAAGAGAAAAAAAAGTAAGTATAGAAAGCGGCAAGTCGGCAACACCGTGAATCGCGAAAACCGGCGCTCGACGGCGCAGCAGAGAAGAGAGCATTCTCTTCAGCTGATACTACGCATATGCTCTTCAATCGGAGAAGTTAGCTGTTGTAGATTCTGGTTCCAGAGCTCGCCGGCGACTTGAGGAAGTGAAAGCAACACTAATTTCGAAGATGTCAGACCTAGATAGGCAAATAGAGCAGCTCAAGAGATGCGAGCCGTTAAAGGAATCTGAAGTTAAGTCTCTTTGTTTGAAAGCTATGGAAATCCTCGTTGAAGAAAGTAATGTGCAGAGAGTCGACGCGCCTGTCACTGTAAGTCGAATGAATACCCTACGTTTGGAGTTGGTATAGTAGAGATGAAGATAGATTTTGACTTGGTTCGGTATATTGAGCTGAAGTGTGAGTTTACCTGTCAAATGAGGGAATGATGTATTTATTTTTTCATTTTTTTTTGCTGGATTCAGTCTAGGCTGACTCTTAGTCCAATTAAAACCCTACGTGGGAGTGATATAGGAAGGAGGAATCGGGGTTTTCACTTGCTTCAATATATTGTAGCGTAAATACTGGAGCTGAAGTGTGAGTTTACTTGTCAAATGGGGAATTCATGTATTTGTTCTCTCAGTTGTTTTGCTGGATTCATCTAGGTTGAGTGCTGGTGAGGTAGGGTTTTTACCTGTCGGTGTTCCAGCATTTTAGAACTCAATTCTGCGATGGAAGTGATTTCTTATCTACCTACTTGCTAGTAAGAGTCATTACTTGTTTATACTGGATGTTAGCATACTGCAAACAATTAAGGGAAGTAGTTGGCCATTTGGATACTCTTTCATTTTTTTGAGATAAAGTAAGTGGTATTTATAACAACATCAAGAAGATGCTAGAATTATAAGATATGGCATTTGGATGCTCTTCTTTGAGTTGATAGTTTTGAAGAATTGGAATTTTTTGTATGAATTTTTCGTTTGTTGTTCTGCTGGTTATGTTTGATTCAGAAGTTGTATCCTTGTAGGTTTAAGTGTTACTATATCAAATTTAGTTTGCACGTCTAGAAAATCTCGATCTCCCTCGGGATCAAATAATTGCTGATAAAATAAGCTGGCAAACACAAAGAAAATGGCGCTAGGTGCTCCGAATGAGTGGTGTTTTGTCAGCCTAAATGGCAGTATGAAGTTAAACATAATTGGAGTGGAGTTCAGCAGAAAAATTATAAGATCCAAATGGCCAAGGGGCCTGTATAAGATTTTTTACTCGGAAGATGCATTTTTTCTTTTATCATCCATTATTTCCTTTTTCCTGTCTAAGATGTCTCTAAACTCATGCTTATGTAATGATTCTTACTGTTATCCTAAATCAGGCAGTCTTTAACTTATGGCATGGCAGGCTTGATTTGGGGGATGTAAAATGTCTCAGAGGTCCCTCATGGAATGGACATGTTACTTGTATATGTCAAAACTCAAAAGTTAAGTGAATTAATGTAGACAAATAATAGAACATATCTAGATTAATTTTGTATGTCTAGGTTAATTATTGTGTCATAATTAGAGGAATCACGTTGATTAGGAAGTTACCTTAAATGTTCAGTGGCAAACGTCTATATAAGAAGCTCCATTATATGTTGTTCAACACTCGGTTCAATTAGGATTTTACCTACCATCTACTGTTATGTCTATAGTAGAGATAATGACTAATGCCCACCTCACATTACGCTGTTGGCCAATGTTTTTCAATGTGTAGTGTTAATATTCCTGTCTATTTGTCGTTACTGTTTTGGCAGCACCATACATTCTTCCAGGTCACTGTTTTATTGATGTCACATCATTTTTATATCTGTCGTTGGTGTTTCCTCAGACTACCCAATTATGTTTGTGTATTAAGATGAAGAAAACAATGAACACCTCATCCTTTAAGATGAAGACAATAAAGGACACCTCATCCTTATAAGTCTTTTTTGGTGCACGCAGATGTGAAAACAGAAAGTTCAATTTCATCGGTGCATCTGTAGCACACGTCTCATGCATCATCAATTGTCTATGATTAGTGACACTAGTCAGTTAAACCTCTCTGTTCAGGGTTGATATTGTTATTCCACAGCACCTGAACCTGTCGAGCCAGTAGTCCATCTTGCCAAGTCAATGATGCATGTCATTGCCTAAGCAGTGCCATATGGTTGCCTTGTTAGCACTGTGGATTGCAATGATCTGGTCTAATTGGTAATATTTTGATTGATCAGCGATTTGATTAAGCTGGCTGCACAATATTTCATGTTTAGCCATGAATCTTGTATTCATGGTGGCCTCACGATCCAGTTAATAAATTTCAGGATAATGCGAACTCAATTTCACTTTCAACTTCATAATTTTGGTGACAGTATTCAAATGAATGGTGTGGCAACATTAACTTTCTTGATGTGTTTGACTTGGCTTCCAGTATTGATTTGCAAACATGAGCTGCTTCATCGTCTTGAATTTGAAGGTGAAAGTTAAGAGAATTAGTTAGAATGTGTCCTCGGTCATTATATGTTTGGGTTAGTTGTGTAAAATTTCATCTTTTGATAAATCAATTAATTTTTATTAATAGGATGAAGATGGTGTTAGCTTTACATAAATATATTACAGAGCCTTTGCATAAATATATTGCAGGCAATTGTATAGAATGTTAATAGAATATTCTTAATAGAATATTCTTAGTCGTTCTGTTAGCAATCTTGAAAATTATGAAGGTTTTGTTGTTTCATGTAGTCTAAATACTCTTTTTTGGGATGAAGAATAGCTTAAACTTATTAATAATCTCATTTTCTTAATGACTGAGCTTAGACAATCTTGATAATTAAGAAAGTATCACTCTTCATGTGACCTAAACACTCCTCTTCTTCCTTTTTCCCCCCTGGGGATTAAGTATAGCCTAAACTTGTCACGAGCTCTCTCATATGTGGTGCAACACTTAATTCAATACGAGCATTCCTCTTTTCACAGTGCTAGAATTGTGTCTTTATATGTTATGCAGTATTAGTTGAGGTTGGAACAATGTTAACAGAATGAGTGGTTTTTTTTAATGGGAGTTGGAGGATATTCATGAGAGGCTCCGATGTGATACTATTCCACTTTTTCCTGGGAAAATTTAATCAGCATATATCTTATTCTGCCCAGTGAATGGTTTATCTGGCAACAGTTTGTGATGTAGAAGTATTATCATTTCTACTGTCACGAAACTAACTAGCTTGGGATTCCACAACTAGCTCTGACTTGTGGCCTAGTTGTTATTGTTATTGTTATTGCTGCTTACTAGGATCCATCCTGGGTTATAGCTGAATATATTATACCACACCTGTTGGATTTAGAATGCCTCACAAATTTGGTGAGGATCCAGAGTGTCTAGAAAGAAAGAAGCAAAATATGAGTGTAGAGAATTTGCTCCGGATGATGGACAATCACCAAAGTTTGCATTGGATTGTGGAGTCTCTTGGAAAATTAATTGAAGTGTGTAATATGGACTTGTGAACTTGTAGAAACCACAGGAGGAAACAATTACTCCTAAATACTTATCAATTTAATTGGCTTTTCGGCCTTTTTTTTTTTTGAAATTGGTAACATTGTATTATATCAACAGAGTACATAGGTTGTACTCAAACCTTATATACAAAAGTGCTCTAAAATCCACTGCTCTGTGTCTAAATTGAGTCTAGTACATCAACTATAGAGACAGTATCATTAGAGTAAAGTTGGTTACACTATAAACATAACAACAAAATACAATTTAGTTTAACATCCTGCACACTATGTTCTATGCCTTCAAAACATCTGGACTATCCCCCCTTTTCATCACATTATCCTGAGTCAGGGCAGCCTCCTTAGCAAGCAACCAGATAAAATATGAAACTTTTAGAGGTATTTTACACCTCCATATCTGTTTCCATGGCCAGTTGCCTTGCTCCTGTCTTGGTTGATCCATCATCCTGTAAGCTGACTGTACCTTGAAATCTCCTCTTTTGTTGCCTTTCCACCACAATCTATCCTCATTTGTATGTAATCCAGTAAAATTCTCAACAGTGTTGAGAAAATCTGCCACCCTCCTTATTTCCCAATCATTTAGTTGTCTCTTGAAGTTAAAGTTCCATACCTGAGATGTCCATAGCTCAGCAATGGTCTTTTGTTGAAATTGAGCTAGATTGTAGACATCAGGGGAAGAGAATCTCCAGGTTGCCTTTCTCATGCCATTCATCCTTGCAAAATTTGATCTTGACCCCATTTCCCACTTTCCTTATGGTTTTGAGTTTA
>DF358240.1:65633-119529 GCA_000787875.1 Solanum virginianum
TTCGATCGCAATACAATTTTAATTAATCGAAGATATATATGTGTATGGATGAAAATCATAATTTTACCAATATATGGGGGACTAAAAGTGATATTATCCCTTTTAGTATTATTTTTCTTTTTAGAAATAATTACCTAATTACATTTCTTTATTTATCATATTTTTCACTATTATCACCATTTATTAAAAATTTCAAAAATCTCTTCTTTCCATCCGAATACAGCAATTCGGATACATTAATTCTGATTCTCAAATTATTTCTATATTTAGTATATCACGCTTTAAATATTACATGTCATACATAAAACCCTTAATTTTGTATCCGGAATTGAATTAATGCATTTGGATTGTCATTTTTTTAAGAGATTTTTCTCTAATCATACTGTTAAGTGTTGACCATAAACGGTTAGTATTATAGAGAGATTAACGAGATCGTGGAACTAATTAAGTATATTAATTACTTGCACTCATGTACTCACAATATTTTAAGTGATTAATTTAATTATTCTTAATTATTGCCATGCACGTACAGACTAGTTAGCCACTACACTTCCATTTTGATAATTTTTTATTCTTACTAAAGATAATCTTGAGATTTTATTCCTTTTTGAGGTTTAATTTAAAACATATTATTATTGTTTTAACTATTTTAAGTTTGTTAGTTAATGGAAGTATTGTAATTGGTAATAGATATTAGCATATTGTATCATGATTCAGATAAAGTGATAATAATATAATTAAGGATATATTAGTAACTTAATTATCTAATCATTCTTCTACATTTCAATTAAGAAAATTATTGATCCTAATAATTAAGAAAAAAAATAATTTGAAATTTGTGATGAAAAAATTTTAAGAATTCTTTTAAAACAAAGGTAAAGATAAGGTCTGAGTACATCCTACCTTCTTCAGATTTATAGGATTATATTAGATACGTTGTTCTTGTTGTTGTGAGTGTAAAACAAGCTTTAGACGTTTGTGTGACAATTAAAAAGACAAATGAAAATTTTAACGTTTAATTTTTAATATATATTTTTCTTTCATTCTTGAAGCTTAATTTTCTTCTATTTGGCTATATTGTTGAACAAATTTCATAAATGGCAGATATATAGAGTCTAATTATGTTCTATAGCTATAATTTGGGTAATTACACTTCATACATATAGTTATAACAATGTTTATATAATTCGTGCAACATTTGTATATATTTGTATAATTTGCTATTCAATTTGCAATTTTTTTTAATAGTATTTATATATTTCACTATATAACTCGTGCATAACGTTTGTACAATTCACTATACAATTCACAGTGTTCATATATTTCGCTATATAATTTGATTTGCCATAACTTTTGTATAAATTATACACAATGTTTGTATAAATCACGCGAATAATAAAAATTTAAACTGTAATTACTGCTAAATATTTATCGTGAGGCATAATTAATTCAAATTATAGCTATTACTCCCTCTGTTTCATATTAAGTTAATTGTTAGAAAATTTTTTATGGTTCAGAATAAGTGAATTGTTCACTTTTCAAGGGATATGTTGAATTTTTTTTTTCAATTTTACCCTTCATTAATTAAGTTTCTAAGGTTGAGTTTTGTATGAGAAATAAATTATGTATTAAATGAGTGTGTGCAGTTTGAAAAGGATAAAAATAGAAAAATATGATTAAATTTTATCTTTGTTTCTTTTTTTAATTTNNNNATTAAGTTTCTAAGGTTGAGTTTTATATGAGAAATAAATAACTCATTAAATGAGTGTGTGGAGTTTGAAAAGGGTAAAAATGAAAAAATATGATTGAATTTTGTCTTTGTTTTTTTTTTTAATATGTGTGAAATGATTCAACAATTCACTTAATATGAAACAGAAAGAGTAGCTAATTAACTGATATATGTTTACTTATCCGCGTAATTTTTACTGGGGCCTTAATTCAATTAATAAACAAGATTATAGCTTGATAAAGATGCAAATCCGGCGTGAATCTTGGACCTACTTTGTTATAACTGTTTCCATGTGGCCTTTTCTGCAAATTATTTTCCATTTCTGAGAAAAATTTATTTTTTGGTCCCTCGTTTGATTATTAATTCTGATTTTAATTAGATATTTTGAATCAACAACTATTTAAAAATAAAAAATAAAAAATTCTTTATTATATTTTGAATCAACAACTATTGGTCCCTTTTATATATGAAAAAAAAATGTGATGGTTAGATTAGTTTTAGAAATGTATTATCTTCAAATATGAAGTAATAATACAACTCTAACATAATACATCGATAATTATATGATTTTAGTTTGGAATAATTCATTAAATTTGAGTGAAGAGGTGTTATGAACACATTTTTTTAATTAAAGATTAAATATAAAAATGATAAACTCATTGTAATTCCACAGAGCGAGGTCTGAATAGAATAAATTGTACACAAATAGTTTAAATTAACAACTAATTTTTTTAAAAGAATTCTTTATTATATTTTGAATCAACAACTATTGGTCCCTTTTATATGATTAGATTAGTTTTAGAATTATATTATCTTCAAATATGAAGGAATAATACAAATATGAAGGACAATTATACAATTTTTAGTTTGTAATAATTCGTTAAATTTGAGTGAATAGGCATAACATGCACATATTTATTTATTAAAGATTAAATATAACAACAACAAATTCAATATAATCCCACAGAGTAAGGTATGAATAGAATAAACTATACGCATATTCTATTCTTATCTTGGAGGTATATACGTGCAAAGAGATTGATTCGATGCATATTCGATTCAAGAATACTAATCTATCCTACACTTTTAACCACCACCCATCCACCCCCACCCACCCCTCCACTACACCACACCCCAATCCCAAATTCAATTGACCAACTTTTTATTTTATTTTGTCTATACTTCAACTTTTATGTTTCAAAATATTGCATAAAAAGGCATAATCTTTAATTATTATGTATCCTAACTAGTACAACACAAGCCCAACACTTCATCAACCTCTATATATACCTATTCAATCTCTTGTCATTTTTTATCCTCAACACATTTCCATATATCTCTTTGTTCACTAGCAAACATTAGAGACAATATGGCACCTTTAGGAGACAATAA
This sequence comes from Solanum virginianum, assembly GCA_000787875.1. Classification (NCBI taxonomy): domain Eukaryota; kingdom Viridiplantae; phylum Streptophyta; class Magnoliopsida; order Solanales; family Solanaceae; genus Solanum; species Solanum virginianum. The sequence continues at coordinate 68,755 of DF358240.1, forward strand.
AGACAATAATGTTGTTGTTTCAAACTTGAAACTTGAAAGAATGCTTAGTATGAAGGGAGGCAAAGGAGAAGCTAGCTATGTCAATAACTCTCAAGCTCAGGTCTATTTTAATTTTCTTTGGTCTATATTATCACTTTTTTTGAGACGAGAGTCTTTTGAAACAGTCTCTTTATCTCTATGAGATAGTGGTAAGATTTGCGTACATTTTCAAGTATTTTCCTAATTATGTAAAATTAATTTTCCACTAATTTAGATGAATATTTAAGTTTGAGTGAGATGAAAAATTAGCTTGAGTTATGCAATAAAGTAGATTTTTTTTTTATACGAAATATACATATTGCGTTGAGACTTTCACAGTCAATTTTTTGGTTGTATTTGAATCAAACGCTATACTATTAGGGTTCCAAATGGCATTATATCTATATCAATATCTGTATATATAAATTTTTTTGTCTAAACTCTAAAATATTTATTTTTCAAATTAATTATAAAGTTAAATTTTTGAGCGTATGAATCATGATTTCTAGAAAAAGTAGTTTACTAAACTTATTTGTTCATATTGAGTGGAATTTTTAATATAAATATTCAATTTAAAACTATTGAATTCTGATGAATTTGTTGCTAGAACTCTAGTATCTTTTATTTGCAAAATGAGTCCTTATGTTTTTCCTTTTTTGTAAATTGACCCTTGTGTTATTTTCTATATTCAGGCGCAACATGCACGATCAATGCTGCATCTATTGAAAGATACCCTTGACGGAGTTCAGCTAAACTCGCCGGAGATTCCGTTCGTGATCGCCGATTTAGGATGCTCCTGTGGCAGCAACACAATTTTCATTATCGACGTAATCGTCGAGCACATGAGCAAGCGTTACGAAGCCATCGGCCAAGAGCCGCCGGAATTTTCAGCATTTTTTTCCGATCTGCCGTCGAACGATTTCAACACTCTGTTTCAACTGCTGCCGCCTTTAGCTAATAACGGTTGTGGAAGTATGGAGGAGTGCTTAGCTTCTAATAGCCACCGGTCGTACTTTGCCGCCGGCGTTCCTGGTTCCTTTTACCGGCGTCTGTTTCCGGCCAGATCTATTGACGTTTTCTATTCTGCGTTTTCTTTGCATTGGCTCTCTCAGGTAAAAACTTTTATCTCTCTTCCTTTTGTTTTTATTTGAGGAGTTTAAGTTATATGCACTAAAATTTTATCGGATCAAACTCTTAGCGGACTCGTTACGGATGGGTACGTGAAATTCATATAAAATGGGCTCAGAGCTCGGTCCCTCTATATTCGTACGCTAACATTCACGAATAAACTGTCAAAATCACATTACACTAATTCCTGTTTCGGAGCCCATAAAATGCTCCCAGGTATTGTCTGACGCCATTAGGCCTACTACAACTCTTAGCGGATTCATTACAGACGGGTACATGGAAATTTTTTGAGAAAAATGGCCTGGAGCCCCCGAATACCTGTCAACTACTAATCTTTACCCTAATCCGCAATGAAAGAATACATCGGAATTGATCACAAAATGCATACTTTTGTGGTTACAGGTGCCAGATATAGTGTTGGACAAGAGATCAGCAGCATACAACAAAGGGAAAATATACATACATGGAGCAAATGAGAGCACAGCAAATGCATACAGAAAGCAATTTCAGACAGATTTGGCTTATTTCTTGGGATGTAGATCCAAAGAAATGAAGAGAGGTGGCTCTATGTTTTTAGCTTGTTTGGGTAGGACTTCTGTGGATCCTACTGATCAAGGTGGGGCTGGACTTCTCTTTGGGACACACTTTCAAGATGCTTGGGATGATCTTGTCCAAGAGGTAAACATCGTGTTCGTATTTCCTCAATCAGAAATCTCGAGTTTGTTGATTTGACATGGGCCTAATTAACCCGTTCATTTGTCATCACTAATGATCCTTGTTTGTTGTATCAATAACAGGGCCTGATTACTAGTGAAAAAAGGGACAAGTTCAACATTCCAGTGTATGCACCAAGCATTCAAGACTTCAAAGAAGTGGTAGAGGCCAATGGCTCATTCAAAATCAATAATCTTCAAGTTTTCAGGGGAGGGAGTCCCCTGGTGGTTAGCCATCCGGATGACGCGGCTGAAATAGGACGAGCACTGGCTAACAGCTGCAGGAGCGTTAGTGGGGTGCTCGTCGATGCCCACATTGGCGAACAGCTCAGTGATGAGCTGTTCGCCAGAGTGGAGGAACGAGCCACGTGTCATGCCAAAGAGCTTCTTCAGAATCTTCAGTTTTTTCATATTGTTGCTTCACTTTCTCTCGTGTAGAAATTGAAATGTTTAATTAGAATCTGGAAAGAGAGACAAAAGGGGCTCTAGTGAAAGTCTATTTGTCTCTCATCTATTAGAATGATGAAATATTGTTAGAGAAATTATGACTAACTTGTAGTTTGGTTTGGTTTATAATATATGATCGAAAAATTAGACGTTTAAATTTGTAACTTTGACAAATTTTTAGATATTTGTCATTTGTTTAATTTTTTTCGGTCTATAAAAGTTTCGTTGCAATAATTTCAAAATATGCTCCTAAATAATTAAAAAGGTCCAAAGATATCCTCATAATTTGAACCCCAAAACGCATCACATAAGATCCCTTAACAAAAGAACATTCATTCAAGATTCGAACAGAAAAGTTCTAATCAAGAGAGAAAAAATTCTAGATAAAATGATACCTAGTCTATCACAAATCAAAATTTACTAATCGAGTAAACAAGTATTTCCACCAATAGTATATATAATAACTTAAATCTACTAATTCCATCTCAATTTATGTTGTCCTTTTTGGATTTTGAAATTTAAACTAGTTTTTTTATGACTATATTCTTTTAATTTTTAAAATTGTCATTTTTTAATGACTTATAATATTTTTTTCATAGCTTCCAAATACATTTATTTTATCTCAAAAATTAAAATTTTATGTCTGAATTGAACTGAACAGTATCACGTAAATTGAAACGGAGAAAGTAATAAATATAGAGTTAGTGAACATATGCAATGAGAAGATAGACCAATAGAGTACTATAGTCTATGAACCTTTTTTTTTTCCAATTTGGATATGAACAAAGTGTGGTGACTTAGCTTTAATTAGTTGTAGGGTTTATAAGAGTACAAAAATTGGCCCTTGTTTCATTTTGCCTCATAAATCCAAAACCAAAACGCTCAAATATACCTTGTCAAACTCCAACAACAGTGTTTGTTACTTTGAGAATCATTTACATTAGTGAGTCAATAAATAAACATGATTTCAATATCAAATCAATGTTAAAATTGTAAACCAACTTTTCTTGAATAAAATAATTCTTAAAAAAAATATCCTCTCTTCTAAAAAAGAATGATCTCTTTTTCTTTTTGGTATGTTTCAAACAATTTCTTCTGTCGTATATTCTCGATTAATGCAACCTCAAATGCTATGTTTCAATTCTCGATTATAGTATTACGTAAAATGTCACGCTTATAAGTTTTGTATTACGGGTCAATCCTATTCTACCAGTGCTAATTGACAACATAGGGAAAAAAACGCTACGCCTAGGAATATAATCAACAACAGAAAACTTTGTTCTAAGTCTATGATCTATTTCCTTTTTTGGAAAAATTTTAATTTCAACTTCTCATGACATATTTAAGGCTATAAGATCAAATACTATTTTAGTACATTTAACATAATTTTAGTTTAGGATCACAAAATTAAAAAGTTTTTTTTTATCTTCTTAAACTTAATGTCAAGTCAAACTAAATCATTCTTTTTAAAACGGATGGAGCATTTTAGTAACTTTTCTTCTTGTCTTTTGTGAATTGTTAATGTTTAAGAAGATAAATATTGTACTATTGGTGACACCATTATTTTTTATATAATTGCCCGACCAAAAAAAAAAAAGGTACAGACATTTTTCAAGTTATAATAAGTTGAGGGACATGCTATTTTCTTAGGAAAATGAAATGACATATAACATTAATAATTAAGATTGGTCATACAGTAAGTTGTCACAGTTTCTTTTCTATTTTGTCTCTTCTTGACAATGATATATAATGCATGCATGTCAACATTTTTCCAGCCTTTCTAATAAAAATAAAACCTTTCGAAGTAACTTTTTTGAAAAATTATATGAGTGGGTCCGTTATGAGCACGACAAGAGGTCCAGGTGGCTCGACCGCGGCGGGAGAAGCCTGACAGGATTTTATGGGCCAATGAACAGGAAACAGGCGATTTCGACAGTTTTCTGTGGGGGTTAGCCCACGGATTCTGGCGCTGCTAGGGTCCGACACAACTTTCTCAAAAAATTATACGAGTGGGTCCGCAACGAGCCCGACAAGTGGCCCAGGTGGTCCGACGGTGCCGGGGGATGCCTGGTAGGATTTTATGGGCCAAGGAATAGGAAACAAGCGCATTCGACAGTTTTCTCTAGGTGTTAGCCCACAGATTCTGGCACTGTAGGGGGGTCCGGTGCAACTTTCCCGAAAAATCATATGAGTGGGCCCGCAACGAGTCCGGTAATAGGCTCAGGTGGCCCGGCAGCGAGGGACAACTGGTAGACTTTTATGGGCCTAGGAACAGGAAACAGGCGATTTCTGCTGTTTTCTATGGGTGTTCTTCAGAATCTTCTCAGGTGGCCCGGCAGCGAGGGACAACTGGTAGACTTTTATGGGCCTAGGAACAGGAAACAGGCGATTTCTGCTGTTTTCTATGGGTGTTAGCCTACGAATTCTAGCGCTGCAGGGGGTTCGACGCAAGTTTCTGAATAATTAAAAAGGTCCAAAGATATCCTCATAATTTGAACCCCAAAACGCATCACATAAGATCCCTTAACAAAAGAACATTCATTCAAGATTCGAAAACTAACACGAGTGGGTCCGCAACGAGCCCGACAAGAGGCCCAAGTGGCTCAGCGGTGGCAGGGAATGATCACGTCCAAGGAACAAGAAACAAACAATTTCAGCAGTTTTCTGTGGGTGTTAGCTACAATTCTGGCGCTGCAGGGGGCCCGACGTAACTTTCTCGAAAAATCATATGAATGGGTCCGCAACGAGCCCGGCAAGCAGACCAGGTGGCTCGATAGTGGACGGGACGCCTGGTATGATTTTATGGGCCATGGAACAGGAAACAGACGATTTCAACAGTTCTTTGTAGGTGTTAGCCCACAAATTCTACCGCTACAGATTCTCCATGGGCGATTTCAGCAGTTCTATGTGGGTGTTCGCTACAGATTTTGGCGCTGCAGGAGGGTCTGACGCAACTTTTCCAAAAAATCATACGAGTGGTCTACAATGATCCTGGCAAGAGGCCCAGGTGGCTCGGCGACTGGGGACGCTTGGTAGAATTTTATAGACCAAGGAACAGGACACAGGCGATTTCAGCTATGTTCTTTGGATGTTAGCCTACGAATTCTGGCACTGCAGGGGTCCAACGTAGCTTTCCTGAAAAATTATATGAGTGGGTCCACAATGAGCTCGGTAAGAGGCTCAGGTGGCCCGGCGCGGCGGGGGATGCCTGGTAGGATTTTATGGGCCAAGGAATAGGAAACAGGCGATTTCAGCAGCATTCTGTGGGTGTTAGCCCACGGATTCTGGCGCTGCAGTGGGGTCCTACATAATTTTCTTGAAAAGTTATACGAGTAGATCTACAACGAGCCCAGCAAGAGGCCTAGGTGGCCTGACGGTAGCATGGGATGCCTGGTAGGACTTTATGCTCAAAGGAACAGGAAACAGACGATTTTAGCAGTTTTCTGTGGGTGTTAGCCCACGGATTATGGCGCTGCACGGGGATCTGATGCAATTTTCCTAAAACATCATATGATTGGAACTACAAAAATCTCGGCAAGAGGCCCAGATGGCCTGACAGCGGTAGGGGATGCTTGGTAGGATATTATGGGCCAAGGAACAGAAAACAAGCGATTTTGGTTATTTTCTGTGGATGTTATCGCACTGATTCTAGCTCTGCAAGGGGTTCGAGTGTAACTTTTTGAAAAATCATCCAACTGGGTCCACAACAAGCCCGAGAAGAGGCCCAGGTGGCCCGACAGTGACGGGGGATGCCTGGGCAGATTTATGTGCCAATGAACAGGAAACAGGCGATTTCGACAGTTTTTTATGAAATTTAGCCTATGAATTATGGTGTTGTTGTGAGGGGGGTCGGACGTAACTTTTTTGAAAAATCATACGAGTGGGTCCGCAACGAGTCCGGCAAGATGCCTAGGTGACCTAGCGGCGACAAGGGACGCTTGATGGATTTTATTGGCCAAGGAAACAGGCGATTTTGATAGTTTTCTGTGGGTGTTAGCCCACGAATTCTGGCGTTATAAGGGGGTCCGACGCAACTTTCCTTAAAAATCATATGAGTGGGTCCGCAACGAGCCCGACAAGAGGCCCATGTGGCCCGGCGACAGGGGATGCTTGGTAGGATTTTATGCATCAAAGAATAGAAAACATGCGATTTTGGCAGTTTTTCGTGTGTGTTAGCCCACGAATTCCAGAGCTATAGGGGGTCCGATGCAACTCTTCCAAAAAATAATACAAGTGGGTCTGCAACGAGCCCGGCAAGAGGCCTAAGTGGCCCGGCGGCGGCGGGAGATGCTTGGTAGGATATTATGGGCCAAAGAAGAGGAAACAAGCAATTTTGGCATTTTTTGTGAGTATTAGCCCATAGATTCTGGCGCTGCACGGGGGTTCGACGTAACTTTATCAAAACGATCATATGAGTAGTTCCGCGATGAGCCCGGAAAGAGGCCCAGGTGGCCTGGCAACGGGGTACGCCTGGTAGGATATTATGGGCCAAGGAATAGGAAATAGGTGATTTTGGTAGTTTTCTGTAGGTGTTATCCCACGAATTCTGGCGCTGCAAGGGGCCCAAGTGCAACTTTCTGAAAAATCATACGAGTGGGTCCACAATGAGCCCAGCAAGAGGTCCAGGTGGCCCGACGGCGTCGGAGGATGTCTGGTAAGATTATATGGGCCAAGGAATAAGAAACAGATGATTTCGACAATTTTCTATGGGTGTTGACCCTCAAATTCTGGTGATGCTTGGGGGTTTGGCGGAACTTTCCCGAAAAATCATACGAGTGGATCCAGAATGAGTCCGGCTAGAGGCCCAGGTGGCCCAGCGATTTCTAGGGACGCCTGGTAGTTTTTTATGGGCTAAGGAATAGGAAACAAGCGATTTCGGCAGTTTTCTATAGGTGTTAGCCCACAGATTCTTGTGCTGCAAGGGGGTCCGGCGCAACTTTTCCGAAAAATCATACGATTGGCTCTACAACAAGCCCGACAAGTGGCCCAGGTAGCCCGACGATGGCTGGGGATGCTTGGTAGGATATTATGGGTCAGGGAACAGGATACAGGTAATTTCGGCAGTTTTCTGCGGGTGATTGCCTACGGATTCTTTCGTTGCAGGGGGTCCATCGACACTTTCTCGAAAAATCATACGAGTAGGTCCATAATGAGCCCAAAAATTAGCCCAGGTAGCCTAATGGCGGCGAGGGACGCCTGGTAGGATTTTATGGGCCAAGGAATAGGAAACAAACGATTTTGGCAGTTTTCTGTGGGTCTTAACCCACTGATTCAAGTGATGCAGGGGGGTCTGACGCATCTTTCCCAAAAAATTATACGAGTGGGTCCGCAACAAGCCCGGAAAGAGGCCAAGGTGGCTCGACGGGGGAAGGGGACGCCTAGTAGGATTTTATGGGCAAAGGAACAGGAAACAGACAATTTCAACAGTTTTCTGTTAATGTTAGCCCACGGATTCTGGCTCTGTAGGGGGGTTCGGCACAACTTTTCAAAAGAAATCATACGAGTGGGTCCCTAACGAGCTCAGAAAGAGGCCTAGGTGGCTTGGTGGCGACGCGGGACGCTTTTAGGATTTTATGACTCAAGGATCAGGAAACAGACGATTTCGATAGTTTTCTGTGGATGTTAGCCCACGGATTCTGGTGCTAGAAGGGGTCCTACGCAACTTTCTTTAAAAATAATACGATTGGGTCCCCAATGAGCCCGGCAAAAGGCCTAGGTGGCCTAGCAGCAGGGGGGACGACTGATAGGATTTTATGGGCCAATGAGCAGGAAACAAGCAATTTTGGTAGTTTTCTGTGGGTGTTAACCAACGGATTCTGGCGCTGCAGGGGGGTTCGGCACAACTTTCTCGAAAAATCATACGAGTGGGTCCGCAATGAGCCCGACAAGAGGCCTACTTTGCTTCGATCGAAGGTGTCATAATGTATCATGTTATATCGTATTATTTTGATGAATATAATATTCAGATAGATTGCATGGCATATAATTATTATCTCCCTCTATTTAAATAAAAATGACCTAGTCTGACTAGGCATGGAGTTTAAGAAAAGAAATAAGATTTTTCAATCTTGTGGTCGTAAATTAAAATTATGTTAAATGTACTAAAATGCTCTTTAATCATGTCGTCTTAAACATGTCATATGAAAAGCTGAAATTAAAGTGTTGCAAAAAAGGAAATAGGTCATTCTTTTTTAACCAAACCAAAAAGGAAAGTATGTCATTTTTTTTAAATACAGAGACTATAAAAAAGTTGGGTAAAAAAGGATATATTAAGATTATTAAGATATAAGTAAGGACAAAACAAGAAGAAAAAATAAGATAAAAATGTGATCATATTAAATCGATCATGACATAAAATGATGAATTTAATGAAACATATATTATATTTAAACTAACAGGTAACAACAATCTAAACAAGTTGTAAGTAGACCAGTTTATTATCGAATTTCCAAGATGTCATACTATTCTCTTTGGCTATATAATCGTGCGATTTTTAAAAATTTAAAACCCAATTTTCTTCATAAATTTTTCGATATTATTCCATTCTGAATCCTTCCTGATACCTTCCAATGAAAATCACTCAAAGAGGTGAATAGAGTCACAATAGAGATATGTAAAAAGCAGGTCCAATTACGGGTATTTCTAATCCTAAATGAAACATAACGATCCAGAATTACTCCGCGTATTGCTTAACTTACCCCAACTCAACAATAAAAAAAATGGGGACACAAAACTAGTAAAGGAGACAAGTTAAAGTCATCATAGTGACATAACATTATTCAATGGTCCAATATGAATACATCAGCCACCTCAGGCAATCTAAAACTCACTGTTTTCTTCAATTTTCCACTTTGACTTCTACAAATAGTAGAATAATTATCTTCTTTTTGATCTCTAATTCCATCAACAACTTCACTAGTACCACAATTAATGGTATTACTACTATTATCGTGACATAATAATCCTCCAAGTGAAGGATAAACTTTGTTAGAGGATTGTTTATTGGACCTTGGTGAAGCCAATATCAATTCCTCTAATGTCACAATATTATTTTTAGTAGTATCCTTCAAGAACTTATTTTTCTCATGATGATGATTTTCTCTTTGGTGTGAATGAATTTGTCTTTTTCTCTTCTTCATTGATGTCCAAAGGCATTTTAGACTGATTTGTCCAAAACCACAAAGAGTAGTTGCACCCATGACTTAAAAAGAAAAAATCAAGAATTTGTACCAAAAAGGAAAGTTTGGTATATTAAATCTTTTGCTATGCGCAAAATCAAAGAATGTATACCTATAGAAAGTAATTGAGAAAGGGTAAGTTTATATATGGATGATTAATAATTATATATAGTTTTCCTCAACTTAGAAATCTAGAAATTAATTTGGACTAGTCTTTGTGTTTTTGCCCAAAGTTGATCATAAAAAAATAGTTTTTTTTTTGCTTTGGAGGTATCGATAATGTCCAAAATGAGAAATGGGGTTGATGGTAATTGCCATTAAAGTTGAAACAAGAAATTAAGGAATCTTGACAAACATAGAATTGATGATAACAAGAAAAGATTCATAAATGAAAAAATGATGCGAATAAACAAACATATACTAGTCGATTAGCTAGCATAGTTATAGTTTGAATTAGTTATGGCTCGCGACAAACATTTAGCTGTAATTACAATTTGATTCACGTGATTAAACAAAAATTGTGCGTGAATCAAATTGTACAGCGAAATATACAAACATCTAAATTGTATAGCAAATTATACAAATATTGTGCAAAAATTGTCTAGCAAAAGATACACACATTATATAAAAATTGCGCGAATTATACAAATACTACTATAACTGTAGTTACGAAATGTAATTACCCAAACTATAATTATAGAGCATAATTTGCTTTATATATTTGCTATTTATGAAATTTACTCTTCATAAATATTAGTTTTGCATTAATGCATCAACTTAATCCCGATCTCATTGAAGAACTTAAACCGTTAGAGATAATACGTGTAGTCATGAACAGTGCTCTAATACCAGTTGAATTCTTATCTAAACGCTTAAAAGCGTTAGAAAAAATACTTTTATTTACTTAATTATGTCTTCGAGACGACTTAGCGCCAGCTCACAGCTCAAGATGAGTGAAATTTGTGCATAACTATGATACTATCCTTGTACTATGGAGAAATATTTCTCTTGTTTCTTTTCTAGGTGCAAACAATTGATGAACATTCCAAGGAACATAGTTCATCAAACGAATTAAAGTGCAGAATCACCATAATAATCAAATGATATCATAGAGAAAGTTGAATATCTATATTAGCTCTCTGAATAAAAAGATGGGACTCATAGATGCATACAGAACTGCAACACTGTTTCAACATAACACCGGTAGAGCAGTCGATGAAAACCATAAGTTAAAAAATTAAATCAGATAGTGAAAACACAGCAGAAAAATGTTTACATACTCGGTTGTTGCGGCTGTTTAGCATAATACACTTCATTGTTCAGCTGATGGGTTTGTCAACAACTCAAGTGATTTTTTGAGGTAATCTACAGCGATGGAGACGTCATCAAATGCCAGAGCTCCGACAGCAAACCTTGCAGCTTTGTGTGCTTCAGCTATTTTCTCCGGAGGGGGCTGGTAGTTGCGGTCGTATTCGTATGTTTTCACTGGAGCAGCTGCAGCTTCTGAAGCAGTTCCATTTCTATCACTTGAGCTGTATTGTGATGGATAGTTTACACTGCTAGATGCAGGCAATGTGGAATATGAAGCATCAGCGCTTTGGTAGTAAGAAGGGTAATGTGATGGTGCAGAAGGAAGACTGCTCTCAGCAAAGCTAGGGTATGACTGGAAATTGGGGAGTTGCAAAGGGTAGTGCTGCTGTGGCAAGTGAGACTGCGGTTCTTGCGCATAAGGTTGATGGTGATACGGCTGGGAGAAAGAAGAATTTTCAGATGCATTAACAGATGGAGGCTGCTGGAAATTATTAGGAGGATAGTCATTATGAGAAGAATAGCGATCATGAGAAGGATACTCATCACCAGGATATGAAGGAGGGACATGTGAAGGAGGTGACTGTGTGGTGGCAGCCGGTGGTGATGGAGGGATGTGTGAAGGAGGTGACTGTATGGTGGCTGATGGAGGTGGAGGGATGTGTAAATGAGGCGGTGGTGGAGTGGCTGCTGGAGGGGTCGGTCTATCTGCAGAATACTGTGCATTGTCAGACATGTGATTGAACGAATCTGATCGTGCCGCAGGTTTGATGAATGAATCAGTTCCACTAGGTTGAAGATCCTGCAATGAGGCTATAGGTGGTTAGCAACAATAGCTTGCAATTATTACGTCTTCTGATGCCCTAGAAAGAAACTAATTATTTCAAGCAATAAATCTAAGCCATGTAACAGCCCACATGTTTAAAGCTTAAAATTCAATATATTAAAGCGTTATCAGGGAAATACACGGTACAATAAGAGCCCATCATTATTTCTAACAGCAGGAAACTTTGAATGTCCGTCTTGTTTAAGGCTTTCCTCCACTTGACAATGTTATAAGAGCTTTTAGATTACACTTTGAAAAGTACATTAGTAGCCCCCCATCTATCCCATTGTTTACCATCTATTTTCTCCTATAAGCAGCGCTCCAGAAAGAAAGATCACTCTCAAACCTACCAACTAAAGAATAGTCTATTTTCAAAAAATGCAACAACTAATAGGTGCAAAGTATGACCATAAGTGTAATTTGAACTGAGAGACTATCAGAGACAACCTCAGGTCTGATAAGGATGCATACACACATCCCGTCCCAGACCCCCAGTTGTGGAATTACACTGGTTATGTTGTTGTTGTTGTTGTTGTAATGTATTACCATAATTACTATGCATCCCAAAACGTTTTGTCATAGAATAATACACTATGCAACAAAATATGGCAAGCATGAAACCTACATATGTATCACTTTGTGCACTGGATAGCTCTGAAGTATCTCCTCCATCACCGGGAGGGCCTGGTACAGGCTTCCTTCCTTCCTTCAAAGCTTTCCTTATATCTGCTGCTTTCCAAGCTGCATACTTCTGCTTCTGCTCAAGCTGATCATAAATATAAGAGGTCAACCAATCTGGCAAACAAAGTCTATATTACTATACATATTCTCTTATACATATAAAAGACATGTGACAATATAGATGAAAAGAAACTCACATCAGGCTGAAGTTCACCAAACTGATTAAGGATCTCAAAGAAGATACTTGCAGCATAAAATGTCTTTGCTGTATTCCTGTAAAACCCAGTTAGTCATTGCAAAGAAATAATCATAAATAAACAAACAAGCTTCAGTAACACTTAACAAACAATATTACTAACTTGTTTTACATTCAACATCATCAATGAAACATGATGTTGACAATTAATGAGTATAGCTAAGATCAGGAGACAAGTGACCATATCAAACTTTTCAACTAAGTGACTGAAGAGGGGGAATTCTAGAGACGAAGATAACGCTATCTAGTTGAAAGAGATCAAAAACAGATGCTGAAGAAGACTGAAGAGCTAGTAGTCAACATCCTAAACTTAATCAAGTCTTACTCCATGCAGCATGAGCATGACACATTAAAACTAGATAAAGCAGCCAAGATGGTATCTTCTTTTTATTTATCTTTTTTTGGGAAAAAAACACCAGTGCAGTCAACGATGGACTGTTATCATGCAAAGATAGCCCTACTGATTCCATATAAGAAGAATGATGCAAGTGCAAAGCAAAAATTGCATGTCACTTAATTGACGAAGTCCATACAAGTCTGATCGCCCAGCTCGATCTTGTTTGTCTGCCTTTGCAAAAACATTCAAGGCAAATCCCTCCACATGCAAATGATCATCAGGCCCCAATTTCAATGACTTCTTGTCCTGTAGAAAGAGGGAAACAAAGTGACACACAAGAATACGAAAGGACACATCCGACGTAAACATCAACACGCTCTCTAGCTACAAACTCATAGAGTGATGACCATTCAGCCAGAGTAGAAAATGTTTAGCTTCTAAAAGATTAGCGAGACAATTCAAGCATAAGAATGTTAAACTAAAACCCAAATATTAGTTTAAGAACCGAATAATTCTTTTTGAAGTACATGAAAGTCAGAGATATGCTAGCCAAACATTTTGCTTCTGCGAGATCAACATTGTTCAAGAAAGCCGAATAATGTTAAAACTAAAACACCAAGTTTATTAACAAAACAAACTAAAACACCAGACACGTTCTATAAACAATACTTCTGTTTACAGCACATGAAGTGAACGATACACTACTCAAACAATTTGCACGTTTCTACTCCCTGAGCAAAGTTTATCATTTTGTGATGAATGACATAATTCTCAATGTTTAGATATAAATCAATCAACTATTCCTCAATCCCAAATTATTTTTATCCAGCTAAATCCGCAGACAGGAGTTAATCATAGTTAAACTATTTACACTAGCTATCAATATCTCCTCTAGATTTAAAATCAACTATACTCTAGGAAGCTCAGATAGGCAGAATTGTGCTCAATGCTTAATTGCAATGAAGAAATTCACATACTAAATATTTCATCAATATCTCACCAACCCTCAAACATATCTCTACAAGAAATATCTGGGTATTCAACTGATGAAGAAGAAAAACAGAATAAAAGATTAACAGAAGTTCACAATGTTTTAACATTAGTCGATCAATTAATCAACTATTCCTCAATCCCAATTCCCAAATTACTCGGAGTCCAGCAATATGAATCCTCTTTCAGTATTTATACACTTCATCATACACTATCTTTACACTAGCTGCCAATATTACCTCCAGATTTCAGCTCAAATATACTCTAGGAACCTCAGGTAGATGGGGTTATGCCCAGCAAAATAACAACAATAAACCCAGCATAATCCCACAGGTAGGTTCAGGGGAGGTTAGTGTGTATGGAGACCATTCAAAAAGGTGGAGAGGTTGTTTCAGATAGTCCGCATGAACAAGAAGAAAATACAACAATCAAGGAAACCACTGAAGGAAGGGATTATGCTAAGCTTTTAATTCAAAAACTAATTATTTCATGAATCAATCTCACAGACTAAATATTTTGGTATTGAGCTCATGAAGAAAACAAGAGGAACTAAAAAATAATAAAAGAAGGAACCTTTTCAAGTTGATTTATAAGGGAAACAAGGATGGAATTAGTGGTCTTTGTACGCTCATTTTGTGGAATCTTCAATCCTCGCTCCATAGCATACAATCGACCTGCACAAAAATTTCGTAAAATCTTCCAAATTAAACAACTTTTAACAAAATTCAACCTGATCACAAAGTCCAAATTAAACAACTTTTAACCGAATTCAACATGATCAAAGTCCCAATCCAACAACTTCTCCAAATCAAACGACTTTTAACCAAATTCAACATGATCAAAGTCCAAATCCAACAACTTTAAACCAAATTAAACATGATCAAAGTCCTAATTAAGCAAATTTTAACGAAATTCAACATGATGAAATAAAAATAGGGTTTAGGAGAAACAAAAGGAGTTACAGTAGTAGGCGACGAGAGGTTCGTGTTTCTGCAACTCATCGGCGCGTTGAAGGTAAGGTAATAGAAGCTTTGCTGGTTCATTCTCCTTCGACATCGTTACTTGTACGAGCTTCGATTTGTGAAAACTTCAGTGCTTTTTTGCTCAACAATGGCTTCCTTGTACGACGAATACTCTTGAGTTAAACGACATCAGGTTTTATGCGACTTTATTGATATATTTTTATGAAATTGCCCTTCGCTTCTCAACTAAGGAAAATTATTTTACTAATTTGTCCTTTGTTTCTTCTAATTCTGGTTAAACCAGTTTTAATTTTATATACTTCCATCCTATTTTGTGTTACACTTTTTAATTTAGCATGATATTTAAGAAAAAAATAAAATTTTTAAAACTTATGATCCAAATTTTCTCAAATATTTGTATGATTGAGAATAATTTCATTAAAGGTAAAAAAAAATTTAAAATTAAATTATTTCCAATTAAAATAAGGGAATATTTTTTTAGGACAGACTAAAACTAAAAGAATGGAACAAAGGAAGTAACACTTTTTTTAAAAAAAAATTGGAAAAGGGATAAATTGAAAGAACACTATAAATTTCTTAATGACTTACTCTCTCCGTTTAAAAAAAAGAATGATGTATTTTTTATTTAGTTTATTTTAAAAAGAATAACTATTTTTTTTCTTTTTTGATAATATTTTAGTTTCAACTGTTCATGTAACATATTTAAAGCTACAAGATTTAAGAGCAATTTGATACATTTAACATAATTTTAATTTATAATCACAAAATCAAAGTCTTCTTAATTTTTATAAAATTCTTATCAACAAACTATGTCGTTCTCTTTTAAACAGAGGAAGTATAAGAAAACAAAATGGCTTTAGGGGTATTTGGTATGGCTTCTTAAAAGATTTAATACAATATTCTATATTTAGAAGAATACAAATATATCCAATCTCATATCAAATAATCTAATTATGTAAAATAGTTCTAGATACTAGAAAACTAATTATTTTTAGACTAGAAACTTTACCTACTCCACTTTATAAATGTGTCTTTTTTTTTGCTATAATTAATACACAATGGGAACTAAATGATCATACTTTCTTCACTACATTTCCGTGCATAGATTATACGGTGTCATAATTTTCCATTATATTTGTCAAAGTCAAACAAACGATTACCAATTTATTATACTACAAAATACCAAATCATACTGAATAAATTTGGTATGGTAATGATATCATATTGCTAAAAAAACGAAAACCAAAACTACCAAATGGAAGTTTAAAATACCAAACTATATCATACCATGCCCACCCCTACCTGTAACGCTACATTTTGGAATTGAAATTCCACATTTCTCAGAATAGGCGTGAATATTTCGAGTAACTTTCTAATATAGCACAAACAGTTAGGTCTCTACTCTGATCACTCACTGTCCACATATTTATCCAACTACAACTAGACTAGTAATGACAACAGAAGACAATGGTATATGAGTACACATCTCTTATTCAGCAGTAACTATGGGGTGCTAGGAACAGGCTCAGTTCCAGATATGTGAGACGCTGAATCCTCTTTCGTCATTGCAACATAGTTCACAGGGGCACTGAGTCTGTTGTCTCTCTTCGCATCTTTAGAAGTTGACCTGGAACCGTTTTGGTGGGAATTAAGGGACAGTCTTCTGCTTGCTGGCCCATTGGCGCTGCCATTTGTTCGTGGACCTGATACCTTCTTTGAACCAAGTGGTCGAGCAGGACTTGGCGTTGATCCAAAGACTTCTGGATCTTTGCTCATCTGCTCATGGAACTTCTTCTGGTCCTGCCAGACACCAAAAGAAATATTTAGTGAGGCCTTCAGTTAGTCATTCTTGGTGTGACATTAAGCATAAACTAATGCTTAGATTAAGCTCTTTTTTTCCTCTAATTAACTTGACAAGAGGTTCTGGACTTACCCTCAACCTCCTTTTCTCTTCCTCTCTATCGTGCCTGAGCATCATATATTCGTCTAGCATAGCAAGTAGTGGAACACCATCATAAGTGAATGTGGTGTCCCGGTCTTGTTCCCATGCTCTAGTTTTTGCAACCAAGGAGTCCACAAGAGCTGCATAATCAAATTTTATATGTAGACTCAGCGACTAATATGCACCAATTAAATGGATCGAGCTTGGCACAGAAAGGCAATGTATCTTAAGTCGTTGAACTTCCCATCAAGCAAGAAAGAATCCTTAAGCTCCTTGAAACGGATAGCAAAACTAAGAAATGAAAGTCACTAGATAGATCATTAAATAAATCCTTGGTACAACTGACAAAGTACTTGCATCATCCCGTACCATATTATTTTTACAAGTGTCATCTTCAAAACATATACATCCAGCAGAGCCAACAGTTAGTACCCACACTAATCAGTTTTACCCATGATGTAACACTAATTCGGGATTTACCTGGAATTTTGTTGACCAATATCCGAGCCTTTTCAGCTCTCTTCAAATTCAAGTGAGCCCCTCTGCTTGCATTGTACCGGTTGTCATCCTGTTTCACCACAGTTTATGACACGTTAAAATCATAATTTCCAGGGAGAGATACCTTCATGTTGAACTGATTAACTACAGGCATGAAAACCCAATTTTACCATTACTGTCAAACTTCCCATACAGTGTCTCAATTATGAACAAAATGATGCTGTGCAGGGGAAGAACCAAAATTGAGTATTTGCTGTATTACAGCTTAGGGGCATATAATTGAATGTACCCCACACAAGTAAGCAATTTTCATCATCAATGTCAGCTAGTTTTTATATAAATGTGATGACCATAGTTTAATTCACATGCAGCTTCTTCCTGACAATATGAAGCAGCAATCAAAGAGTTCAAGAGATTCCAATGCATCTAATTAGAATGCTTTTTCTAGCTTCTTGATCTGGCTATCTAGTAACTATATATTTTGAAGCATATCAGTGATGACCTTACTCTTCGCTCATATATATTGTTGTTTCATTCCACATATTGCGCATTCTAACATCATTAACGTAAGAGCAATGAAGCATAACTACTCAAAAACAAGTATTTTTTTTAAAAAAGGAGAAAGAATGAAAAAGTGTTCTGTCTATACCGACTATACTGAAAAATCAAACTCTACTGACCTCATATGTTCACTAACATAACAGTAAATATATTCACAAAAGGAAAGAGAAAAGAGGAAAGACAACATGATGAAAACAAGAGAATATACCCTGTTGTAGTCTTCAAGCCAGCTCTCTTCTTCACAAG
Organism: Solanum virginianum; assembly: GCA_000787875.1. NCBI lineage: Eukaryota > Viridiplantae > Streptophyta > Magnoliopsida > Solanales > Solanaceae > Solanum > Solanum virginianum. Next base: position 86,867 of record DF358240.1, read on the forward strand.
CTGCCATCCATTTCTCAACTTTTTCCAATATTTCTTTCCTGCTATGAGCCTCTTCTTTTGCATTTACAATCTGATTGTCCATGTCAGCTAGTAATTCTGCAGGATCAACATTCCCAGAATCAATCAATGCCATAATCTTTTCTCGAGCAGCCTCAGTATCAATCTCTATGTGGGCACGAGCATAAATGTCCTCCAGTTCAGCCTGTCTTTTGAAGGAAATCTCCTTCATCTTGCTAGCTTTAAGTTGATCGAGCCTTTCAACTTCCACTTCAGCCTTGACAATAACAATAGAACAGCAGTTAGTGACAAGCTACAAAGGCACTTGAAGTGGATTCTACGATCTCTGTCCATCTCCTGATACCTGTTCAATCAAATCAAGAGTAAGAGCCCCTGGAATGGCCACTTCATCTACTGAAGCTGATATGTTGCAGGTAACATGGTCAAACAAGCTCCTTTCTTCTTCTGGGGTGTCCATCAAATTCCATAAATCAATTAGCTGAGTTGCTAATTCTTGAAGCTGCAAGCAGGAAAAAAAATCAGAAGAGAATTGAATTCAAAAAGAAGTAGACTGAGAATAATGTTCACCACATGGACATGATATATAACTGGCTATAGTGTGTTTACAGTAAGTGCTAAACCAACTACTGTCTATTGCTTCGATGTGCAGTTGAACGTCCATACACACTGAAACAATTCTAAGGAAAAGGAACTCCAATCATGCACATAGGATGGATAAGCAGACTTGTTAGTGAGCAATTCTGTTTAATCAGTATAGACTAATTCTGCTTGGAGGATCCAAATTCTGAACAATAGACATAGCAGAATATGCCTGATACATTCTAAACTTGATGAGAAGTACAATTAGGAAAAGCGAATTGGTATACATGAAAGTTGAAACAATAAGGACATTTACCTTAAGCAATCTCTGCTTCTTATCTTCCTTTAATACCAAGACAGTGTTAGCCAGATTTGACAACGTATCATTGCTAATACTTTTTGATTGGATACCAGTAGAATCATCCAGGCTTGGGTGAACTTCCGTGACAGTACTGAAGAAGTCCATGCCAAGAACAGCACAAAGGTCATGCACAGTACTCACAAGATCAAGGACCTTGTGTAATCTATCACTCTGCAAGTTTAAACAAGAATGTATTATCTGACAAAGAGGACCAGATAAGCAGACTATAAACATTCTCTTGTGAATGTTGGTCATACCTTCTCCTTTTGGAGCTCTTGAAGTTGCGCATGAAACTCATCCAACTTTTTTACAGATAAGTCAGACTCATCCACTGTAAGACTCTCAACTTGCTCATTAACCCCTGCAATCTCACAGCTTATCTTCTGAATTTGTGATTGTACATCAAAGAACTCTTTTATCCTATCATCTTTCTGCTTGCATAGTTTTTCCAGTGTTGGTGCTATAGCTGCAAGCTGTTCCTTGATAGTACCTGAGGTCTTCTCAGGCTAGAGAATCAACCACAGAAAGGAAAACAAGCATAAGAAAAAGGAAGAATTATGACTTCCAACGGTAGCAAAAGAAATTTACATATTTCTGTTCATTTATAACAAAAATGAACTATGGTTGCTCACAATTCCAACATATGACTTCTCTCCAAGGGCTGATAACAGCCTGGAGAGTTCAACTTTGGCATCTGCCAATGCCTGGAGGAGATGAGCCCGCGACTTCACAGCATGGTCAACCTTTCTCTTGTAGACATCCAAACACTCTTGATCTATCTGAAGAAGCATCTTGTCCCGCTCCTCATCAGATTCACCAACCTCATCCCAGATTTGCTGCATCAACAGACAAGTTTATTTTATCCATCAGCTACAGACACAGTATGTACGTTAAAGAGAATACTTGATTGGTTCATTTTAAAGTTAGTTAAAAGATTGATGCACTCCACAAAAAAAGAAAATAATTACCTGCAGCTTTTGTAGTAGGGTACCGCAAGTTGTTTCGTCAAGAACAGGAGGAGTTTGATCATCCACTGCTGCCATCTTTAGTCACTTGGACCAAACCTGAAAATGATTCCAAAACCAAGCTGAATTTCCAACCTTAGGTCACATATTTCAGGAAGTGATGATGAAGTTTGCTCAAATTTCACAGGATAAATAGCATAACCACAAGTCGGAACCACAAAGCCAAACCAAAATGAGTTATTGAGCAGTCATCAACTTCACTAAGTCACTAAATGTTCTACATTTGTGAAGAATGGTTTTGCACCTATATTAAGTTCACACGTATGTGCATCAATTTAAAGCCAAAACAGCAAATTCATGACAATGAAAATAACAGTTACTCTCAAAACACTTCGTTTAAATAAAAAAGGAAAATCCTTCAACTAAGGGAAACATTGTGAACTCCAACCCCTTACACAGTTACATTCACACAAATGTACATAAATTTAAAGGCAAACAACTAAATTCACAGCAATTCAAACTTCACATTTACTCAAAAAACTCTTGGATAAAAATTTGAGCAAAGCAAAAAATAACAGAAAAATCCTCCAACAAAATTCACACAAATGTACATCAATTGAAAGCCAAAACACTACATTCACAACAATCAAAACACCCTACTTACTCTCAAAGAGACTTCAATCAAAATTAGAGAAAAGCAAAAATAAACATGAAAATCCTCCAACAAAGAGAAAAAAAATCCAGCTCTAAGCCCACACATTCACACAAATGCACATCAATTCAAAGGCAAAACATCATATTCACATCAACCAAAACAACACAGTCACTCTCAAAACACTTCAATCAAAACTTGAACAAAGCAAATATAATCATGAAAATCCTCCATAAAAGAGAAAAAATCCAACTCTAAATCCTCACATTCACACAAATGCACATCAATTCAAAGCCAAAACACTACATTCACAACAATCAAAACACCACAGCTACTCTCAAAACACTTCAATCGAAACAAACATAAACATGAAAATTCTCCAACAAATAGAAAAAATCCAACTCAAAACCCTCACATTCACACAAATGCACATCAATTTAAAGCCAAAACACTACATTCACAACAATCAAAATACCACAGCTACCCTCAAAACTCGAGCAAAGCAAATATAAACATGAAAATCCTCCAACAAATAGACAAAAATCCAACTCAAACCCTCACATTCACACAAATGCACATCAATTCAAAGCCAAAACACTACATTCACAACAATCAAAATACCACAGCTCCCCTCAAAACTCGAGCAAAGCAAATATAAACATGAAAATCCTCCAACAGCAAAGTAAAAAATGCACATCAATTCAAAGCCAAAACACTACATTCACAACAATCAAAACACCACAGCTACTCCCAAAACACTTCAATCAAAACTCCAGCAAAGCAAATATAAACATGAAAATCCTCCAACAGCAAAGTAAAAAATGCACATCAATTCAAAGCCAAAACACTACATTCACAACAATCAAAACACCACAGCTACTCCCAAAACACTTCAATCAAAACTCCAGCAAAGCAAATATAAACATGAAAATCCTCCAACAGCAAAGTAAAAAATGCACATCAATTCAAAGCCAAAACACTACATTCACAACAATCAAAACACCACAGCTACTCTCAAAACACTTCAATCGAAACAAACATAAACATGAAAGTTCTCCAACAAATAGAAAAAATCCAACTCAAAACCCTCACATTCACACAAATGCACATCAATTCAAAGCCAAAACACTACATTCACAACAATCAAAACACCACAGCTACTCTCAAAACACTTCAATCGAAACAAACATAAACATGAAAGTTCTCCAACAAATAGAAAAAATCCAACTCAAAACCCTCACATTCACACAAATGCACATCAATTCAAAGCCAAAACACTACATTCACAACAATCAAAACACCACAGCTACTCCCAAAACACTTCAATCAAAACAAATATAAACATGAAAATCCTCCAACAAACAGAAAAAATCCAACTCAAAACCTTCACATTCACACAAATGCACATCAATTCAAAACCAAAACACTACACTCACAACAACCAAAACACCACAGTCACTCTAAAAACACTTAGATCTCATTCCAAAATCGAAAAAAACTACCTCAAACGTTGCTCATTGCTCATTCTATAGCTACACAAACACACAAACAAAATAGAACAAAAACAAAGAGAATACTTACCAAAATCAGGCAGTTTTTGGTGAGATTTCGGTCTCAGATCTACGAACTTTCACTTCAGAGAATCAGTAATATATGAGTGTTTGTGTCAATTAGAGCGACAAATGGAGTGGGTGGGTGGGGAGCTAAGTAAACAAATGAGAAAAAGGATATATTCAGACAAAAAGAAATAAGAGGGGAGTGGGGTGGGGGCCGTGAAAAGATTAAAAAAAAGGTTCTTGTTTACACTTTTGCCACTGTTTTTAGTTCAAATTACTAAAATAACACTGAGGAAGAGAAACGAACATTTGACTGATTTGACCAGACAGACGGTCTTTGTGGTCAAAGATAAACGAGAGGTCATTTTGGGTAAAAATTTGTTCACACCCAATTTGTTCCAAAACATATTATGATGGTTAAGTAAAAAAGGAAAAAAGATTAAAATGTGTAATAACTGATTATAATTTTACAATAAAAATATAAATTACGTATTTATTTAATTGGCGTGAATATTGAGTAACAATATTTTTAGTATTAGGTTGGGATTAGGGGCGGAGCCACATATAATAACAAGGGTTCATTTGAACCTAATGGCGGATACAGAATTTAAAGACTATGGATGCTCATCTAATAGGTCCATTTTAAGGTAACAAGCATTGGTAAAAAAGATAATACTATCAGTGGGATTCAATATTTCATCTGGCAACTTGCTTTGAGCCTTAAGAGGACAACGAGAACCAAAGCACCCATGAGATTTCTTATTCACTAGGTGTTTATCTTTATATTTATATAATTTTTGCATATTTTTTTTATATAGATAACAAAATTTGTTCGGGGTCAATGGGTGCTCGAGCATCCGGCACGCTCTACGTAGATCCACTCTTGTTTGAACCCCTTTCGGCGAAAAATTATACTATATATGTGGTAAAAAATTATTTTTTATTTATATATAACAAATATTAAACCCCATTTAATTAGTTTATATGTCTACTTTTTAAAATTTTGAACCCTTTAAAGAAAATCCTCGCTTCATCATTGGTTGGGTGATTAACGTGGTTTAATTTAGAAACAAATTTGATAGAAATTTGTAATTATAGACTGACAATGCAATGATTAGTAATTAAACATTTGACCTTTTTAGCTTTGGAAAGACTATAATAATTAAAATATGTAGCTAAATAATTTCACTAATGATCAAAGCTAACTGATTAAAATATCATATTAATTACTAAAATTAGCTAGATAATACTGGCAATATACATATTAAAGTTAAAGCTAGGATCATCTAGCTTCTAACTGTGCGGGATTAAATATGTGGTTGACTAAGTTTATTCAATGTGATCAATTAATTATTGTAGTAAATGCAATTTAATGATGGACTAAGTTATCACTTTTTTAAGTTTCTGAAAATGAAAAAAATCTTGTTCGAAGTATCATTTTTAAAAATGAATTTTATAACGTATGAATCGAAATTTCATTAAATTTCAAAATAAATATTAGCTTAAAAATTTAGAAACGAGATGATTTGACAAAGCAAAATGCACAAATCATACCTTTAAAATATATTTTTCAATGTGAATTTAGACTCAAAAAAATTATGAAATCGAAAAAAACTCTCTCCGTGTATACAGAAGAGCCGTAATCTCCTAACTATGAATTCATCTGAAATCATAGCATATAAATATATATACTCTTTCAACAAATACAAGATTTTCAATTAATAATTTAAATATTAGAACTTATTCAATATTAAGAAATTTATATATTGCTAAAGATTTATATACTAAAATTCAACATTTACACTAACTTCGAGTCATTATCACAAAAGAATAAAACGTATATTATGAATATTTGCACTCAATATTGCTTAAGATCTAAGTTTCACAATGATATATGTTTGCATAATTTAATCACTTAATATTACGTAATATAAAATAATATATTTATTCAAAATAATTACATGTAAAGGCACTATATATTAATTAAAGCTTAATTGAGGAATCAACGACTTACTAATCAGATTCAAAATATACATAAATGAAAAAAAAATTAGAAAAATCAATATATATTCCTATATATAATAAAATAATTTTAATTGTATATATTAAAAAATATATAGTACTAATTTTGAATGAATAAAGTACGCAATTAAAGGTAAAAAGAAGGGCATATTAGTAAAAAGGCAATTGCATGGATTAGGGGCAACGTCGTAACAATTGTTTTATCATGTCTTGCTGAGTTGCTGGCAAATGTTGTTGTGGAGTGAAAGCTAAAACAAAATATTGGGGCCCACAAAACAAAAATACTTCGTCAGTCTCATCTTACGTGGTACTCTTTGATTTGACATGACGTTTAAAAAATGGTTTAAAAATCATTCTTGGATATTTGCATGGTTGAAAATTATTTCATCATGATGAAAAAAAATTTTAAAGTTAATTATTCCCAATTAAAGTAAGATTATATTTTTTTAAGGACGGACAAAAAAGAAGGAAGGAATATGTAATATTTTATTAAAGTTTTAATATCTAATACTTATAAAGTTTTTGTTAATTTAATAATTTGGTTTACATAATTAAGAAAGTAAAGGACATCATTCAACGACATGTCTGTAATCATTTCTTGTAACGACTAGATTATCAAGTTTCACGATTCAAAGATGTACTAATTATTTTCCTTGTCTTTTATTTCCTTTTTTTGTTGTTGCTATAGTGCAATAGCTAATAAAGAAAAACACGACTATTTTTTTTTTTCACGTATGAGAAAGGTTAAGACGAAAAAAAAGTACTATATCTCATTCATTTAAATATTTTTCTTTTTAAAAAAATCTCATAGTTGTATTTATTAATAAAACATTTTATTATAACATAAATATTTTGAAATTTTATTTATATACATATTTTCGAGACAAATTACTTCCTTCGTCCATCTTTACTTGTATCATATACTATTCTGGGATGTTTAACAATATCCATTTTATGAAATCAAGAGACAATTTTATACTTAGTTCCTAATTTATCCTTGTCATTAATTATAGTCATTTTCCTATTAAATTTTTCAAGACATCATATTTATTATATTCAAAGAATAATTTAGTCTTCATCATTTACTTCTCCTTAATTTTCATATCAAGTCAATAAAGGTCAAGTAAAATTAAACGGAGGAAGTACGTCAAAGGGAGGAAGTACCCGTAATTTTCTCTGAACAAAACTACCTAGAGATCCTCACTAGAACCAAAAGGACGAAGGAAAAAAGAGAGATAAAAAAAAAGTCTAAGATACTTTAATGGTAAAATTCCCCAATTCCTCTTGAAAACATTATTTTTTTTTACCTTGGAGATCGAGTAAGATTTTAAATAATTTATTGAACGTATAAAATATTTCGTACTTTAGTTGAAATAATAGTATATGGACAAGGGATTGGAATTAGACGTCTGAAGGTAGATTCAGTCGAACTTAATAATTTTTATTTAAATAATAAAGTTATGTTACGAAATTGATAAAATATATATAAATATGAAGTTTAGAACCTAAGTATCAATACTTTTAATCCTCATTTTAAATTTCAAAATCATAAAATCAGAGTTTTAATATCCTCCGCAATGTTAAAAGAAAAAGAAGAATACATTATTGCCTCAATTCTTGTTGTATACTTCACGTGGAATAAAATACAGCCTTACATATTAGTCTTCTAATTTAGATATCGGGGTTTAAAAATTTATCGCATCGACTATTTATACTAACTCAATAAATATATGTCACATGTTCATTTATAAAGTGATTTAATAGTGTAAATTTTGTGTATATGAGTGCCACGTGGCTACAAGAAGACCAACAGTAAATAGGCAATTGAAGCGGACAAAGTTTTAGTATTGATAGATCAGTAACTACAAATCACCATTTTAATTTTAATTTTGATTTTTCATGAGCTAGCTAAAACTGGTTTAATTAATTTTCACGTAGTTTTCAGATTAATCCAAAAGATTAACAACTAATTACGTTAGGAGTAATTAACTTACTTACACAAAGTGATCACCTCAGCTTAAGTTTTGCATCACATTGAGTTTCTTTGATTTGTTCATAAAAGAAAAAATTAAAATTAAGAATGCAGGATCATATGATGCCTTCATCACCATCAACACCAACCCGAATTCGCCGTAGACGGGCGCACGAGGTGGTATAACTACTTTCTTTGTTCTGATATTGTTGATTGTTATAGTGAAATGTTGTTATATAGATATGTTATATGAAAGATCGACTACATAGGGAAACATGGTTGTTACAGTGAAATATTGTTATAAAGAGGTCTGATTGTACTGAAATGTGATTTGAATTTGATGTTCTATGTCAGATATTTCCCGAGCTAGGCAAATTAAACGGGAGCCATCTACTTATGGATGATCAAAACAAGTATAAAACTATGTGGATTCGGACGTATTCTTCTCTATGGATGGTTATAAGCATTATAATCATACTATACTTAGGTCATTTGTATATTTGTGCTATGGTTGTTGTGATCCAAATCATCATGACCTCTGAGTTGTTCAATCTACTTAGACGAACCGATGAAGATAAGTGTCTTCCTGGATTCAGGCTACTAAATTGGTAAGAATTCCGTTGTACTTAACTATGATTTTGAATGACCAAAATTGACGTATATAGATAACTAGAGTATGCATTTTATGTTGTTCGATCAGGTACTTTTTCTTCACGGGGATGTTGTTTGTATATGGACGGATACTCAGCCAACAACTTGTGAATACTGCAACTATAGATGAGTTCTCATATAAGCTAGTTAGCAAAGTCATAAAGTATCAGATGGTCTTCTGCTATTTCCTGTATATTGCAGGTTTGTTCATCTTCTTAAAATAGTTCGATATGATAAATTTTGATTTCTATAGTCTTCCTTTTATCGCCTTGTTTTTGATGCATTACTTGAGCTGAGAGTCATTTGGAAATAGTCTCTCTACCTCCACGAGGTAGGGGTAAAGTCTGTGTATACTCTATCTTCCTCAGACCACACTTGTTTGATTACGCTGGGGCTATTCTTGTTGTTGTTGTTGTTGTACTTCCATTCGCCTCAAATGTGTTCTGTTTTTCCTTTCTCGGGTCACTCTTTATCATTTTTGACTTTATAAACTTCGTAATGAAGAGCGATTTGAAGAAATGGTCTTAAATTTTTGTATAGGAACACCCCAAATCAAATTGCTTGGGATTCAGAAGTGGAAGAAATCATTTTATTAGTTGTTTTACCTACTAATAGTGGTCAAATTGACATATTACCAAATAATGTTCCTATTGCCTCAACGTCTAGGTATAGGGATTCTGCTTATGGGTTTTCGAAATGAGGGTGCCCAGGAAACAACCTCTCTACCTTGGTGAGGTAATAGTAAGGTCTGCGTACACTCTACCCTCCCCAGACCCCACTTGTGGGATTTCATTGGGTATGTTGTTGTTGTTGTTGCCTTAATAAGATGTTAAATATGTGATGCTCATTTGTATTTGCAGGACTTGTTTGGTTCATTCTAACATTAAAGAAGAAGACATACAAGTATCAATTTGGTCAATATGCATGGACTCACATGGTTCTATTTGTGGTTTTCACTCAATCTTCCTTTACCGTAGCCAACATATTTGAAGGCATTTTCTGGTAATATATAAGTTCTCAGCAAGTTAGTATGTGATTCTGTTGCAGGTTCTCAACATATTCGATCGTTCTGATTACTGTAGAGTGCATAAGCGTTTAATTCTTCTGTTGCAGGTTCCTTCTTCCAGCATCACTTATAGCAATGAATGATGTATCAGCTTATTTCTTTGGTTTTTTCTTTGGGAAGACGCCTTTAATCAAGCTGTCTCCGAAGAAGACATGGGAAGGCTTCATTGGAGGATCTATTGCTACCACGATAACAGCTTTCTTGGTCAGTGCCACTTTTTCAGGATTTCATGTTTTTTATCTTCCTACTATTTCTCGATCAATTGATAATTTTCTTTACAATTGGTTGAGATGGAAGTAATTTTGTCATTGTATCAGAGCTAGGTCTGTTCCTGATCAATAATATGGTATCAGAGCTAAGTTCGTCCCTGTTTGAGCCCCATGTTGGTTGTCTGGGCATGTAGGGTGGGGAGGGTGTGTTAAAATGCATGTATTTCATTGGTCAGGAAATGGACTAGTGTCTCCTTACATAGACTTAAGGCAATCCTCTTCTCATGAGCAAGCTTTTGGCGTTGGATTACACATATTGTTCTTTTAGCTTCAATGTGAAATACTGCAACAAAATGTAAATTTTGTATAATTGAAATTTTCAGCTTCTATGCAGTTTGCAAATGTCCTTGGCCGTTTCCAATGGTTGACATGTCCAAGAAAGGTGAGATATTTGATCTAAGTTAAAAGAAAGATATCGAGTATAATTCTCGATGATTACTAATCTAACAAAGTAAATACAGGATCTATCGACTGGTTGGCTTCAGTGTGATCCTGGTCCTCTATTCAAACCAGAATACTATCCCATAGCTGGATCAATTCAATGGGTGAGTCTGCATCATCAATGCCTTTCTGTGTATCAATCATCCTAATGGTAACTTGAAAGAATGAATCCTCTGCAACTGTTTTGACAGTTCTATCTACTAAGAATATGTGGTCCTTCTTACTTGTCTCCAACTTGGTTGGGATTGAGCGGGAGCTGAATCTAATATGTTAACAAGCTGGTATTGCGTTGTGCAAAAACACAACAACAATTATGCATCAATCTCAAATAAGTTGGGATCGGCTATATGAATCCTCATTGCTTCTTTTAAGCTCAGTCATGTCACCATTAGTTCCATTAAGACACAATTCTACAAACTTGTTCTGATAGTCCCTCATCTAGCACTAAGCAAATATCTTAAACTTCCTCAGCTCTCTACATTTGACTTGAGATTGATTTCTCTGCTGCTTACAGAACTTACATACTCATTATCATTTAGTGAAATCTTACAGTTCCCTCTGAAGGAGATATCGATACTTCCTGTGCAATGGCATGCTTTATGCTTGGGTTTATTTGCATCGATAATAGCTCCATTTGGAGGATTTTTCGCCAGTGGTTTCAAAAGAGCCTTTAAGATCAAGGTCTGTACAACTTTCACTGGAAATTGAACGTTATGTTTGTACATTTTAGTCACTCATTTCCTCCATTCACGTGGAATCGTACAGGATTTTGGCTATTACATTCCTGGACATGGCGGTTTCACTGATAGGATGGATTGCCAGGTAATACTCAAGAAGCAGATAAAATGCTTTGATTTGATTGTTCTTGTTTGCAGACCAAAAATGGTTCCTCTTATTTGAAGGTCAACAGTGTACGATAAGCTAAGGTTGTGTTGTATATCTGCAGATGGTGATGGCAATTTTTGTCTACATTTACTACCAGTCATTTGTTCCTCAAGACTACTCTGTTGACATGATTTTAGATCAGGTAATAACTGATACTATAACCAAAGCAGCATGCTGTCTTGTTGTCCGTTCATATTAGTAGTCATAATATTTTTCTTGTAGTTGTTTCCTTTACTTCTATTACTTCTTTTTCGGGACTTTTTTCCTTGAGTCGGGGGGTCTATCAGAAACCACCTCTCTACCTCGGAGGTAGGGGTAAAGTCTGTGTACACTCTACCCTCCATAGACCCCCACTTTGTGGGATGATACTGTATGTTGTGCTAAGCAAGCTAACTGGCTGCATTGCTTGCTGCAGATAGTAAGGAATCTCACCTTTGAGGATCAGAAAGCACTATACTATAGACTGGGCCAGATTTTTTAGGCAGAGGCAGAACAAAAAATTACTGAACAGTGTTATCAACTTTGTGTAAAGTATTCTGATTGACTGAACTATGAGGGGTGTCCCTTTCTTGCACATTTTCTCTTCTTAACTCATTCTAAGACGCTTACTTGCCAAGAAGTAAATTGCTTAATCTTATAATCTAGCAAGCACAAATACAGTCAGACTAGGTAACAGAAGATTTGAATTAAAAAAGAATCAGTGCAAATGTATACAAATAAACAGCTCAAGAGTGCCTCCCAAAATTTAGTATTACCAACTTTAAAAAGGCGACATTCTTAGATGGCAAAACAGAAGTCACGATGAGTCATCATCTTGGAAATTGCATCTGTAGATCAAAAAAGACGCTCAAGATTTTGCAAAGCTCCTTAAGTCCAAGCCAACAATCGTGCAACAATACTGCTGAAACTTGTTTGAAGCGTTTACCAGATCAGTGCAGACGTTATTTGAATAGTTTGGGAACATTGGTGTCTATGGAGCTTTATGAGATGACAGAGTTCTCAGAAGCATCAACATAAGTTGAAGCTTATCATTTCTTTGAACATTGAACATCTGTATCTTTTCACTTAGTTATGTACTGAATCTCTGCATTTTCCCTCAACCATTCAAGTACTTTAGCCCCTTCAAGAACCTCTTGTACCTGGGAAACATTAAGGGACCATCAAACTATGCAGTTACATGATACGGAGAACAAACACTAGACTTCCTTAAGCTGGTGCAATTTTAGTTAAGATAGTTTCCATGTTTCTATTATGATCAAGTCGCTTGAGGTTCTGCAGTCAATTACATTTAAAAGGTTATCATCAGAATGATTCAGTTAAATACCAACCTGTTGCTTAACTCGGTCCTCATCATACTCCTGTTGATGCTGTTGGAATTCTTGAATTGAGTTCTGAACCTCCTTCACTAGCTGCTCCGTTGAAAACTGCAAAGTCCAGTAAATGACTAACGATCAGAAAAGGTAAGCTGTATTACCAGCATGCCTAAGTATTTGAACCTTTCCTGCGGCTACTCAATGACACAGGTCAAATGAGGATATCATTACTAGGGAGCTAATTTACTTTCACAATACTTGGTCAAAGTAAAATGAATTTGTTTCCCACTTCATTATTTTGAGTAGTTATTATGTAACCAACCACATAAACAACTACTGTAATAATTCTTAAAACTGACAAAGAAGAAGGAAATATTCAGATCATATGAATTAAAAAAAAATTAAGAGAGATAATAATAGAGTTCTGATAGGCAGATCACATAAAGATGAAAAAGCGTACCTCCAAATTTTCACGTGTAAATATGTCACCAACAGCTATATTTTGCTTTATGATACTTGTTATATTTTCTTTTTGTGTTTCAAGGAACTCATTCACAGCCCTTGGGCTTGATAACGATGCCAGCTGCTGTTCATTCAGTTTCATATTTGCCTAAAAATGATAATGATTGAATTAGAGCATGCATAAAAGGTCATATAAATGGAGAGATAGCTGAGTGTTGAATGCAGGTCTGACCTGCAATTGTAAAAGTTGAGCTCCGTAGAGTTCTCTTCCTTGCTCTTCGAAGAGAGATTGAGGAATATCAACTTCAACCATCTAAGGAGTAAGAGAAGATGCCATAAACTCATAATAAAACATTTGATAAACAATGGTCTAATACATGTGTGGAAATAGTCACCAAACTTATGGTTCATGCATAACTGCGAGTCTGTGGCATCACAGCATTATAATATGTCAAACATCAACATTCTTTTAGCAATGACTGGAATAACTGGTACCAATAAACCTAAGTGGTTCTCACTAATTGGGGTAGAAAAGTTACTCGACGAATTTTGTCACATAGCGAGTGGAATGTGCGTTCATATGGTCATAAGCCCATAATCACAAGTTAAGTGGAAAAATCAGTTTCTGATTCGCAAGAATGAGCTGATGAGAAAAAATTTGTCTATCAAGCAACACATGGTCACTATGGCTCCCATGTTCGTATTTGCTAAATATGACTGCTGAATAGAAAAAAAGGAAATGGAAAGAAACCTTGGATAGCTGGTCAAGGATGGCATTATCAGTTGCTTGGTCTTTAGCTGCCTGTTCAACTTCAAGACATCTTTGTAGCAACGCTTGCTTGACCTGAAAATTATGTATCAGGATATTTCCTCAACTACAATGTGATTCGGAAAAATAAATTGCTTTCCTGTAACTCCTCTGTACATATGAGAAAAATAGCAGTCCTCACCTCCTCAATGGAGCTGCATCCCGGGAGAAGCTTTTCAGCAATTGAGTCATTCAACTCAGGCAAATCTCTGTAGAACAGTTCTTTACATGCAACCTGAAGAGAAAAACAGAAGGACGGACTTGAACTTAGATTATCAATACACCTAACTGGCAAAACCTAGAAATGGTCAATCAGCCTTAAAGTGATTGAGAAGGTTGGAATTTTGTTTGCTTAGAAACACCAATTGAAATCCTTATGCAATTCTAAGAGTTAAAAATTCAAAACTAGATTTCACATCAATTTCAACTGAGAAGTAAGATTATGCAATTCTTCTCTATAGAAACTGCCAACTAAATTGTTTGAGGACACAAGTCGATGTTGGCAGTCACCCACTACTTTGCATAGATAGTGTATAAATACCTTTTCTTTTCCAGGTAAGTAATAGTAACTGCCACTAGGAGTGGTTTAGCATTTCAGAGATTTATACATTTCAGAAAATATAGAGAACTTCTACTGCTTTTTATTCTATTTGCATAACATAGGCATGAGATGAGCTTTCATAGAGTAACATAGTCGGAGAGGATTTTGTAAAGCCGACCCTAAACATTGGGCAACCAGACAGGTTGACTTAACTTGAATTCTTTATCAGGTAGCATAGGAACTCACAGTGAATTGAGCATGAACACCACGAAGATCTTCTTGTTTCCATGAGTCCGGAAATACCAAAGGGAATGACTTCGTTTCACCTCGTTTAATACCAATAATTGAGTCACGAAATCCGGGAAGGACATTATCTCCCTCTTCTGTATCAAAATTGAAACCTGAACCATAGATACAGATAAAATCAGCTCAAACACTTAAGAGAAGCAACCTATGTAATAAAAAATTCGAGGAATTGGAACTTGAAGAACTTTGAGTCATACAGTTTACAGAAGTAACTAAAAACCTACTCGGGAGACAGCAATTTCATTACAAATAGTCTATCAGAGAAATACTAGACCTTTACTCTCTGCAGCCGGTATGCTTTTAGCGTCTGATCCATCTTGCTCAATCGTAGTTGCAGATATATCAATCACTGCCACATCGCCAACCTGGAAAGTTTTTTGGATACTTATGGCAAGCAAATATGCTATGCATAAGAGAAAGTCTGTCTCAACTACTTTATTTTGTCTCTGGACTTAAATAAAGTTTATGCCAAATGCATATAAATTGAACAAAGAAACAGTACCAACATGATCAATACTGAGTCAGTAAAGAGCTGTAAAAGCTGAATCTGATTTTGTCAATTCTTTTAACAAATTAGATATAATGGCTTTTTTCATATATTTAGCATGTTCAATGTATAATCTAGGCACTAAATTAGTAAGGAAGCTGCGAAAACTGAAAAGAGTACACTCAGTCGCAGACTCTTTTGATGCTTTCAAGATGCTATCCAACTAGTCTGAGCTTCCGAGGCACTAATGGTTACCTGTAAACCCCTATCTGGAACAATTTTCAATGCACCCAAAGACTTGTGACGCCGTATCAACTCTTTTTCTGAAGCTCTTTGAGCATCCATCTCGCTGTCAAGCTCAACAACCACCTTAATATTCTTGTATGCATCATCAGGTTTCCACTTGATTTCAGGAGCCACATCAACAACCACATCATACCTGTAATCATCCTTAATAACAGGTCAAGAATTGCCTTCATTTTCATGGCCATAGGCACAGCATATATGATATGTCAAGTTGACCAGTATCTGAAATTGACATATCTTCCCAAAGGTTGTACACCTTTACTAGTCCTCCGTCCCAATTTATGTACCACAGCTTGACTTAGCACAAAGTTTAAGAAAGAAAGGAAGATTTTTGAAATTTGTGGTCTAAAACACTCCTTGACTATTTGGGTGGCTATAAATCATTTCATAGTAAAGGAGAAGATTAAAGTAAAATAACTTTTAATTATAGAAAGGTGACATTCTTTTTGGGATGGACTAAAAAGGAAAATATGTCACACTAATTGGAATGGAGAGAGTATTTGACTAGATTAAACTCTTCTCACCTTTCAATTTTCAAGCTCATTTCCTAGGAACTAGAAACTCTAGATCATGAAACACTCAAGTTTAGCAGCTGTGGAAAATAAAGTTACCAACTATCTTCAGTTTTGAGTGTTTAACAAACCTCAAGCAATTCTGAGACACATAAGTCTTTTCCATGTCTTCGAACTTGGTCACAATGCGGATGGAGTCTTCATATGCATTTTGGGTAACCTGCAGTTTAACAGTATCCATGCATCAGACTTAGCAAACCAAGAAAATGGAAAGCTCATTAGAACAATGTAATTCCCTATTATTACTCATAAGCAGTCAAATATTTGCACAGCAAGATACGAACTATATCCTAGAACCGCCAAAACTGTATTGACACACACTACTTTCGCCCCGCATTGTATTTATTTATTTTTATTCCAACATTATGAGATAAAGAGGTCCTAAAAGCTACAGGTACACAAGCGTCTAACAGGATGTGAATACTGACTTGTAATAAGCTCAAACCTCAAACTTGTAACAACAGTTCGAGAAGATTAAACTATCACTCCCTCCGTTTCAAAAAGAATAGCTTAGTTTGACTTTGCATAGAGTTTAAAAGTGATATCAAATGTACCAAAATGTCTTTAAATCTTGTGGTTTAAACATGCCACGTGGAAAGCTGGAATTAAAGTGTTGCCAAAAAGGGAAAGAAGTCATTTTTTTTTAAACAAATTAAAACACAAAGTAGGCCTTTTTTTTTTTTTTGAAAGGGAGGGAGTACAAGATTAATGAACAGTAAAGGTAGTATAACGCACCGAAGACATGGCATGTGGAAGTGTTCTTTTCAGAATAGATTCAACTGTTGCTTTTTGAACATTTTGCTTCCCCACAAAGCCAACAAGGATATCTTCTGGAACATTCTTCCCTGGACGAAATCCAGGAACCTGAACATGCAAAAAACCCAAATAGTATGACTAAATACTTAATTCAATAACGGCATGGGAATTAGAATTTAAAGATGGAATAGATGGTCGAGAAGAAATTTAGTGCAAAAGGAATACACTTTGCCAGTATTTAACATGGACTTTTAAGTTAATACTCAATAAAATAGAGAAAATCAGAATCGATATCCCGTGTAAGATAAAATTATTCAAAATATATGTAACTACATTTCTGAACAATCATTAGGTCATAGTCTTCTCATCAAGGCAATAAATTAGCTTAAAAATAGAATATCGCTACCCAAGTCATTTGACAACAACAATAAATAACAAAGGTTCTCATTTATCACCTTTGAAAGTTTCATGAACTCTTTTATGACACTTCTGTAGCAATCCTCACAAACAACAGTTGGAACTTCTACAGACAATCTGATCTGCGGAAAAACAAAATAACTGAAGTCATACGATGGACATGATAATGACACTCTTTTTTTCGAGAAATTGAAGCAAAGGAATGTGAGCCTTCAATCCTTTGGATACTTCGATTACTATAGATAGGATCAATCCATAAGCATACTCTAACTCACATTCTGTTCTCCCTCCATTTCAATAGCCAAGTTCAAAAAGAACAACTCTTTCCTTTCCTTGAAACTAGTTAAAATTCTAATTTTTCACTTGACAAGTTTAACACGATAACTTATTACTATTTCGCTTTTCGAGGTCAATTTGACTAAATTCAAAGTTAAAGTAGATAAATTAATAGTTAAAATCTAAAATTTAGATGATTGAAAGCTATACAAAAAATGCTAAGTCATAATCCTTTTCATATTGGCCTCAATAAGTGAAAACTTTGATAAGTAAAATAGCGACAAATAAAAATGAACAGAGTACATTCTTTCTTAAACTTTGTGCAAAGTTCAAATCATACAAGCAAATTGAATTTGAAAAATCAAAACTTTGTGAAGAACTAAAACTTGGGGTTTCAGAAAAAGCAAGAAAGGGCGTACCCTTGAATTGGGTTCCTGTGTTTCAGTAACAATTATATCAGCTGGAAGTTTATCTTCAACAGTTTCAGCAACACCAGAAGCTGCTGCTGCTGCCGCCACGAATCGAGCTGAAGCCAACTGGAGCTGTTGTTGAAGTAATTGGCGGGAAGATGAACTGGGTTTCTGTTTGAGCAAGAATTTATCATTGGGTTGAAAGAATTGAGCTTTTGCATTGATAGATGGAAATGGCAGAATTGAAGGATTCAACTGGATGGAAATTGGCGTCGCCATTTTTCTTTCTTTCTCAGTTCTAAGCTGAAAAAAATGGAGAAGTGAATACTTGAGAAGATAAGGTAAGAGTTTTCAAAAATATGATCTTATTTTTTAATTAAAATTAAAATTCTATAGTACTTTTTTTTTATTACTTTTAAGAAATAAATTTTTTATTACTAAATAATGTGATACAAATTTGTTTATCCCTTAATTTTTCTTTCTGAAATTTTTTTCTTGATTTGAGAGTCGTTAGTTTATTTCTCAAGCTAAGATTATTTGAACTTGATGTTTGTTGTGATTCAAGGACGTTGGTGGTATATTTCTTGAACTATCCGATGATTTGAGCTTGAATCTCCATGAAAGAATATTTGTGGATCTTGTTCACTATTTAGTTATCAAAAAGAGTTCAAACGTATTTTGATCTCTTCTATTCGAAATTATAATACTACTTATCATCTCACGTTATATTTAATTATAGTACAACTTATTATCTCACATTATATTTAAAAAGTATTTGTGACTTCTGCAAATTTGTATTTGTATATTTATAAGAAATATAATTTTTTATATAAAATAATGCAAGTAAAACAAAAAGGAAAAAAACACGAAAATATTATTACCTTTCGAATATTTATAATAAACTAAACTAATAACACGAAAAAAAATAAAATAAATTAGATTATTATAGTAAGTGAAATTTATTATGAGAGAATGCAAATATATTGGACGAGAATGATTCTTTTTCTGGTATTATATTTTTACTTTACCTTATGTTGTAAAAATAACTATTATGAAGTTCTCTATCATTTAACTTCTAATATTTTTCATGTTAATAAAAAAAGAATTATGATAATATATAGTATATAATGCACTCTCTATTAATTCGAGCATTTTAACTTGATAAATTTAAATTTATTTAGTTGTTATATTGCGTTTATAATTTCAAACATATAAAATTTAAATTATAATTGCTTCAAATGTCCATTCTAATCTGATACGGAACTGATACGACGCCGTTCTAAATAGCACAAAAACAAACAAGCCTCCATGTCCACCAGCCCAAGATTTTCGCCATTTTTTTCAATTCAGTGAAGATAGAGAAAAGGGTTTTGGCCATGGCTCGTGTGCCTTCTAGTTCTGTTGGACTCCACAGATTTCATTTTCGACCCAATCAAATTTTACACTCTGTGAAACCTTCCATATATCAGTTGAACAATCTTCCAAAGTATCAAAGAATATACTGCCAAACAGACCCCAAAACAGGCGATTGCTGCCAACCAAACTCCAACATGTCTGAATCTGCAGTAAAGGTTTAGTCTTTTAACTTTGTTGTTTTTATTGACACCCATTAAGGTTTATTTGGGTAGGTCAGCATGCACTAAAGGTATCGTTATGTGTAGGGTCCAGGGAAGGGCGAGTATAGTACGCAGTCTTACCTTGGGTGAGTTAGCAGTTGAGCAAAAAATTTGCAGTTTTGTGAACTTTTGAAAAGGGGTATTTTTGTTTTAGTGTGATTGAAGGAGGAGGAAATTGAGGAAGCCCTTCACTTTTGGGTCAAATTCCCATGTTGAGGGAAGCATTTTGTAATGCTCTTGCTGATTGATTTAGTTATAAAGAAAATAGAGTGTTGTTTATTGCACCTGGATGTGGCCTAATAGTCGATGAAGTGGGTTTTGAGAATCCCGAGGTCTTAGGTGATTTCTTCCAATCTAACAAAAGGCATCTATCTAAGCGTTGGTGGATAAAGTTACTTATACATATGCTAATGAGAGTTGGCACATACCGCTAGTAATTAATTGAGGTGCGTCTAAGCTGACCCGAATGCCATGGTTAGTGAGAAGTAGTAGGTGTCTCATCTAATTAGTCGAGGTGTCTACAAGTTGGTCTATTCCATGGTTATGACAATGTAGGAAGTTACTTACAAAAAGATAATAACATAACCCATGTTATCTCACAAGTCGGGGTTTGGGGATGGTGGTGTGTATGTAGCCTTACCTTTACCTTTTGAAGAGGTGTTTGCAATAGACCCTCAACTCAACAAAAGCATATCAAAATTAGTAAGAAAAGGAAATACAATATTGAAAATGCCATGTAGAAAATAACAGAAGAAAGAACATCAACAATAACAAATAATACAATAACAAAAACCAAGCAAACAACAGGTAATAATAAAGTAATAAAATAACATAGTAAGAGAGTAGTAATAATAATACTTGTAAGAAACACTAGACAATGCTCGGCTACCTACTAACCTTCTACTCTAATCCTCGACCACCATTATTCCTATCTAGGGTCATGTCCTAAGCAAGCTACAGGTGCGCCGTGTCATAGCTAATCTCCTCTCCCCAAAAAGATAAAATAGAAAGTTGTTAAATCACTTATTACTTATTGAAAGGGAAATATGGTGTTAATAATTGCCAACCGTTCCTACTTATACGTGGAAGCTGTGTTATAGTTCCCCGTATAATCTGTTATACAGAAAAGAGAAAAAAGAATAACAAAGAAGTTAAATCCATTCACATCAACTTTGCAATGTTTGAAGTTCTTGTGAGGTGATGAATTTACATAGAAAGTATAGCTAGTGGTGCAATATGATCCTCAACTTGATATAGGTGCATAGTTTTGATGGTATTTCAGCTTTCACAGTTCACACTGTACCATTATGATAATAACCTCTTGAATATTATTCATGTCTGATGCAATTTGGTTAGACTCTGATGGTTCAGCTAAATGTTTGCTGTACAGGAGAAGTCCTCAATAGAGCCAGCTGATGACACAGAGATTAGTAAAGCTGAAATCTCTCCTCCCTCTACTGGTCCGGAATATCCGACCAGAGACTTTAATCGGCGGGTAGCACTAGTGTCTGTGCTTGCAGCACTAGGACTTCTCTCTTCACAAAGACTAGATTTAGGTGTTTCTTTGAAGGATATCACGGCTGCAGCACTGCCGTATGAAGAGGTTAGTGTACAAGCATGACCATCATTTCTTGAGATATTTTGTTTTGTGCGTTCATATATGGGTGGTACCAATACATTTATGTACTCTACAGTTGGATGGACTTGCAATTATTGTTTCTTATAAAAAGGATATACTATATAGAAGTATTCTGCTTTTGTTTTTGTTTTAATTTAGTGTTTATTCTTAAAGATCATAGGAAGCTTATCAACAACAACAACAACAACATACCCAGTGAAATCAGACAAGTGAGGTCTGGGGAGGGTAAAATATACGTGATCCTTACTACTAACTCCTGGAGGTAGAGAGGTTGTTTCCGAAAGACCCTTGACTCAAGTGCAACAAATCAATGTACCCATAAGAAGAAGACAGTGAAGAGAATATGACAAGTAACAAAGTAACCGTGCAAAGTTTACCAGAAAGAAGCCGAAAGCAACAATAAAGTAGTGTGATAATCAAAACAAAGTACGCAACATAACAGCAACAACAACAACTACATACCCAGTGGAATCCCACAAGTGGGGTCTGGGGAGGGCAGAATGTACGCAGACCTTGAACAATCTTCCAAAGTATCAAGACCTCCATTCTTTCTATCTAGGGTCATGTCCTCAGTAAAATCAAGTTCTGCCATATCATGTCTGATCACTTCCCCCCAGTACTTCTTCGGTCTACCTCTACCCCTCCGTGTAGCTCCTAAAACGAAAACAATAATAAACAATGATAAAATTAAAAGACAAGAACTACAATAATACAACTAATATGATGGCAAACACCAGCCACCCTAAGCAAGAGAACACTATACTTCCTACTAACGTTCTACCCTAATACGTGTCCTTCACACCCTCCTATCTAAGGTTATGTGTACCTGGCACCTCGAGATGGCGTGGATTTTTAAATAAAACTCTCCCATATACCAAAGTTAGGTATCCTCAATGCAACTCAAATAATATTATCAAAATTAGCTTCCCAAAATGGTTTCACTTTCTAATCGATACTTGCTTTCATCAATATTACTGCTGAAATTAAAATTGATTCAGCCATTGTAAGATCAAATAGGTGGAATTAAAAAAAGATAGCTTTGAAGTGAAAAATACAAAGTTAGCTATCAGCAACAAGGGAAAACACCAAAATTAGATACTATCTAAGAGCTTAAACTTTGTTAAATAATTCCTTTTGCCTTTTTTTTTTGTGATAACCTAGAAATCCGTCTGCGGCCCTCCCTTTGGACCAACCACTCCTTTTGTGCTATTAAGCTTTCACCTAAAGAACAATAGTCAGGGAAACCCCATGGATTTAAAAAATAACTATAAGGGCTATACTTTGGTGGTGTTGGTGCATTCACCTACAACACTTTGCACGTCTCTGGTGCTCTATATTCTTACTCTATCTATAGGAACAACACCCTTTGTTTTAACCAAAGAAAAACACCCCTTGTAAAAAAACAGCTTAAAAAGAGCAACAACGTCCAAACCCATTGAGTTTAAAGTACAATACACTAGGTAATACAACCAAAAATATTGCTCTTGCAAAAGATAATGGTTTCTTGAAAATAATGCTAAAAAGGAAAATGACTGACAAGATTCCTAAGCAATATGAAGCATAATCTAACAGCGCTTAAGAAATGCACATAGAGTGCAACTCGTATACATTATCAGTCACACAATTGTCTTCATCTGAGTTATTTCAATCTCCGGGGTGGTTTAAAAGGGACAAATTAAGCTCTTAACATATGTTTCTGCCCCAAAACATGCACCAAAGTTAGTAACATCTAGATATCTGATTGAGTCGTCCTTTGTATTATATTTCACGATGCATGATCCATACTCGAGCAAAAGCTCACCTTCATTTGACATTAAAATGATTGGATAACATGCATGCCCCCTAGGATAATTAGGGGACTTGATGGTAAACATATTTGTCCAAGATTCTTTTATTCCATATTCCTTCATAACCCAAACATCTGCATGAGTCCACATGTTAATACAAGACACGGAAAGATCACTCTCAAGCACTCCTAGCCAAAAAGTTCCCTTTTCTTTACATCCTTCAAAATAGCAGGGTTGCTCTATCTCTGCCCATTTTTCATCAGTCAGATCAATAGAAATGATGTTCCGTTCCTGGTCAAGCCAATGAAGTTTTCCATTGACAAACTTAGCAGAACCAATAGAGAGCTCTCGACCTTTCAAATCATCAATACGTCTCCAAGAATCCCTCCTAAGACTATATATTTTGACCTCAGCGTGACTACATTGGCCCCTTCTATAAACATGGAAAACACCTACTACCTTGTAATCATCTTGCAACTCATCATATGCAAATCCCCATTTTAAAAAATCAAAATATTTGTCCTTATAAGAACTGTGACTTCTATCAAGTATAAAATTAGGCAATTTCTTATACTTTCTAATTGATGGATTCCATAGAAACAAGTTATCTGATCCATCAACTAGATGGATACCAAAACAAATCAACCCATTGACGGAACCCACAAACCAAGAATAGTCATAGGGAATTTTACTGGGATAATCCAAGTCAACTGCAGCCGTTACAGGATGGTAAAGTAATGACCTAAGAGAACAATCCTTGAAACCGCAGCCAGATCTAATATTAACCATAGTCATAACCCCATGGTGGGAGTAGTTCTTGTTACTAGCCGATAATAAGAGATGAGCCTTTACAAATTCAGGGCTAGAGATTAACGAGAGCCAAGATTTTGAAACTGACCTAAATTGCAATAGGGATTCAACAGGAAGCTTTAATAAGATTTCTGGGATGAGTTCTCGAGGAAGGTTAGGCATTGGCAAGACTGAATCTTGGCTTGAAATGGATGGAAAATGAGTGGGATTTATGCGTTTGCTCCGTTTTGGGCGTCGAGGGACCGGCTCATCTCCTTTGGATTCCATTTGAGTTGCAAAACTTACAACTCTTAGAGTTGGAAGCTACTAGGTTTAAAGTTTTTCCTTCTTGTTGTGAAAATTCCAAATTTGGGGAAATATCGATTTTACGGTCTAAGTGTAATCTATTCAAGCTCAACAATCGTCCTGGTGTTGTCGTTGTTAGGGTGACGTCGTCTCATCATTTGCTCAATCTCTCTTCTAAGAGCCGATGCCCTCCTCTCCTGTTGGTGATGCTAGGCGTAGAAAATGAGGAAGCCGATGGATTTTTCCAGAAGGCATCTTAATTCCCATTTCCTTTTATTTTGTTTTTAGCTTTCCCATTTTGAGTGTTTCCTATTTGGAACCTGTTTTTATAGGCTTTTCTTTTTGTTTACTTTTATTTTGGGTGTATCACTTTTGGGCCTAACCTTGCCTTGTTATTTTTTTAATTAATGAAGGCTACATGCTACTCTACTTTTAATTTTAAAAAAAATTAACACTTATGCTATTGGATAATTGTGTTTATGTTCCTTGTATTATCTATTTATATCAATATCATCATATTATCTATACATTTTGTTCTATAAGTGGGAAGCATCAACGTTGTTGAAAGACCAAAATAACCATCAAATGTTGAACGACAATTTTGCCCTTCATACAAGCATTATTTCATCAACTTTTTTAGCGCAAAAAGCTATATATACATCGTGTAAAGAACAACATTGAACGACCCTTCATACAAGCATTATTTCATTAACTTTTTAAGCGCAAAAAGGTATATATAAGCATTGAACGACAGTTTTGCTCTTCAAGCAAGCATTGTTTCAACTCTTTCAGTGCAAAAAGGTAAATATAGATTGTATAAAGATGTAGCGAAAATAAAATATATTTAATAAAGATTAAAAAGAATGGCAAGACAGAGAAACTTGAGCCGTCAGATGGCCACAAATGGGAAACTTGTATTTAATAAGGGCTATACTTTGGTGTTGAAATATATAACTTGCTTTCATCAATATTATTGCTGAAATTAAATTGATTCAACCATTGTAAGATCAAATAGGTGGAATTAAAAGAAGATAGCTTTGAAGCGAAAAATACGAAGTTAGCTATCAGCAACAAGGGAAAACACCAAAATTAGATACTATCTCAGAGCTTAAACTTTGTTAAATAATTCCTTTTGCTTGTTCTTTTTTTTTTTGGGTGATAACCTAGAAATCCGTCTGCAGCCCGCCCTTTGGACCAACCACTCTTTTTGTGCTATTAAGCTTTCACCTAAAGAACAATAGTCAGAGAAACCCCCATGGATTTAAAGAATAACTTTAGATCTAATGAAATTTCAAAGAAGCCCACAGTTGTCGGTGCATTCACCTACAACACTTTACACGTCTCTGGTGCTCTTTATTCTTACTCTATCTATAGGAACAACCTTTGTTTTATCCACACACACAAAAAAAAACACTCCTTGTTAAAAACAGCTTAAGTAGAGCAACAACGTCCTCTACCATTGAGTTTAAAGTTTAGTACACCATGTAATACAACCAAAAATATTGCTCTTGCAAAAGATAATGGTTTTTTGAAAATAGTGCTAAGAAGGAAAATGACTGACAAGATTCCCGAGCAATATGAAGCATAATCTAACAGCACTTAAGAAATAGCAGCTCGTATAAGTTATCAGTCACACAATTGTCTTCATCTGAGTTATTTCCGCCTCTGGGTTTGTGGATTCATGGTCCCATATGTGAAAAAGGACAAATTAAGCTCTTACATATATTTCTGCCTCAAAACATGCACCAAAGTTAGTAACATCTAGATATCTGATCGAGTCGTCCTTTGTATTGTATTTTGCGGTGCGTGATCCATACTTGATCAAAAGCTCGCCTCCATTTGACATTGAAATGGTTGGATAACATGCATGTCCTATAGGATAATTAGAAGACTTGATGGTAAACATCTTTGTCCAAGATTCTTTTATCCCATATTCCTTCATAACCCAAACATCTGCATGAGTACTCATGTTAATACAAGACACAGAAAGATCACTCTCAAGCACTCCTAGCCTAAATATTCCCTTTTCTTTACATCCTTCAAAATAGCAGGGTTGCTCTATCTCTGTCCATTTTTCATCAGTCAGATCAATAGAAATGATGTTCCGTTCCTGGTCAAGCCAATGAAGTTTTCCATTGACAAACTTAGCAGAACCAATAGAGAGCTCTCGACCTTTCAAATCATCAATACATCTCCAAGAATCCCTCCTTAGACTATATATTTTGACCTCAGCATGACTGCAGTGTCCCCTTTTATAAATATGGAAAACACCTACTACCTTGTAATCATCTTGCAACTCATCATATGCAAAACCCCATTTTAAAAAATCAAAATATTTGTCCTTATAAGAACTGTGACTTCTATCAAGTATAAAATTAGGCAATTTCTTATACTTTCTAATTGATGGATTCCATAGAAACAAGTTATCTGATATCAAAACCCAGTTTCTGTCTTATCAAAAGGAAAAAGCAGAATATCTGTTAATGCCATAAATATCAAAACCCAGTTTCTGTCTTTATCAAAAGGAAAAAGCAGAATATCTGTTTATGCATAACGAGGTCTATTGCGTGTAAAACTGAGCATAGATCCTTTGCTTTTGTAGTTGCAGTTTTTCAATTGATACAAAATGTATTAAAGGAGTTTCATGTCCCTCTTAATCAGCCACCTTCAAACTTTTGTGATAACATTGACGCACTGCGAGTCTCATTCAATCCACCCTCACTCTAGGATCAAACATTAAGCATTTATGATTATTTTATCTGATAGAAGGTAGCTCTTGTCGAGCTCATTGCTCGTCATTCTTAATCCTTATCATCAGCTTGCTGGCACGTTAAGAAGACTGCTACAATCTGCAGCATTTCTTAAAGAAAAATATGTGTCCCTTCCCTAATCAGCTCAGATTTTGAGGAAGGTACCAATGTGAAGTAAAACATTCCATTAGATGATAAGCTTCCTATGAGCTTTGATGACTTCTTAAGGGAGTGATTGAGTGTTCAACTATATTGAGCTTTGACATACATTTAGTAAGAAAACTAAAGGTCCTTACTAAATACATGTTTCCCATTTGTGGCCATCTGACGACTCAAGTTTCTCTGTCTTGCGATTCTTTTTAATCCTTATTAAATATATTTTATTTTCGCTACATCTTTATACAATCTATATTTACCTTTTTGCACGGAAAGAGTTGATGAACAATGCTTGCTTGAAGAGCAAAACTGTCGTTCAATGTTGTTCTTTACACGATGTATATATAGCTTTTTGCGCTAAAAAAGTTGATGAAATAATGCTTGTATGAGTGCAAAAAGGTAAATATAGATTGTATAAAGATGTAGCGAAAATAAAATATATTTAATAAAGATTAAAAAGAATGGCAAGACAGAGAAACTTGAAGGACAAAATTGTCGTTCAACATTTGATGGTTATTTTGGTCTTTCAACAACGTTGATGCTTCCCACTTATAGAACAAAATGTATTGATGATATTGATATAAATAGATAATTCAAGGAACATAAACACAATTGTCCAATTGCATAAGTGTTAATTTTTTTTTTTAAATTAAAAGTAGCATGGAGCCTTCATTAATTAAAAAAATAACAAGGCAAGGTTAGGCCCAAAAGTGATACACCCAAAATAAAAGCAAACTAAAAAAGCCCATAAAAACAGGTTCCAAATAGGAAACACTCAAAATGGGATTTTTTTTTTTTAAATTAAAAGTAGCATGGAGCCTTCATTAATTAAAAAAATAACAAGGCAAGGTTAGGCCCAAAAGTGATACACCCAAAATAAAAGCAAACAAAAAAAGCCCATAAAAACAGGTTCCAAATAGGAAACACTCAAAATGGGAAAGCTAAAAAGGAAATGGGAATTAAGATGCCATTTGGAAAAATCCATTGGCTTCCTCGTCTTCTACGCCTAGCATCACCAACAGGAGAGGAGGGCATCAGTTCTTAGAAGTGAGATTGAGCAAATGATGAGACGACGACACCAGGACGATTGTTGAGCTTGAATAGATTACATTTAGACCCTTAAATCGCTATTTCCCCAAATTTGGAGTTTTCACAACAAGAAGGAAAAACATTAAACCTAGTAGCCTCCAACTCTAAGAGTTGTATGTTTTGCAACTCAAATGGAATCCGAAGGAGATGAAGCCGTGCCTCAATGCTCAAAACGGAGCAAACGCATAAATCCCACTCATTTTCCATCCATTTCAAGCCAAGATTCAGTCTTGCCAATGCCTAACCTTCCTCCAGAACTCATCTCAGAAATCTTATTAAAAGAATCTTGGACAAAGATGTTTACCATCAAGTCTCCTAATTATCCTATAGGACATGCATGTTATCCAACCATTTTAATGTCAAATGGAGGCGAGCTTTTGATCAAGTATGGATCGCGCATCACAAAATACAATACAAAGGACGACTCGATCAGATATCTAGATGTTACTAACTTTGGTGCATGTCTTGGGGCAGAAATATATGTTAAGAGCTTAATTTGTCCCTTTACTCATATGGGACCTTGAATCCACAAACCGGAGGCTGAAATAACTCAGACGAAGACAATTGTGTGACTGATAACTTATACGAGCTGTTATTCTTAAGTGCTGTTAGATTATGCTTCATATTGCTTGGGAATCTTATCGGTCATTTTCCTTCTTAGCACTATTTTAAGAAAACCATTATCTTTTGAAAGAGCAATATTTTTGGTTGTATTACATGGTGTACTGAACTTTAAACTCAATGGTAGAGGACGTTGTTGCGATACTTAAGCTGTTTTTTCAAGGAGTGTTTTTTTTGTGGTTAAAACAAAGGTTGTTGTTCCTATAGATAGAGTAAGAATAAAGAGCACCAGAGACGTGTAAAGTGTTGTAGGTGAATGCACCAACAACACCAAAGTGTAGCCCTTATAGTTATTCTTTAAATCCATGGGGGTTTCTCTGATTATTGTTCTTTAGGTGAAAGCTTAATAGCACAAAAGGAGTGGTTGGTCCAAAGGGCGGGCCGCAGACGGATTTCTAGGTTATCACCCAAAAAAAAACAAGCAAAAGGAATTATTTAACAAAGTTTAAGCTCTGAGATAGTATCTAATTTTGGTGTTCTGCTGATAGCTAACTTTGTATTTTTCACTTCAAAGCTATCTTCTTTTAATTCCACCTATTTGTTCTTACAATGGCTGAATCAATTTAATTTCAACAATAATATTGTTGAAAGCAAGTTATATATTTCAACACCAAAGTATAGCCCTTATTAAATACAAGTTTCCCATTTGTGGCCATCTGACGGCTCAAGTTTCTCTATCTTGCCATTCTTTTTTATCTTTATCAAATATATTTTATTTTCGCTACATCTTTATACAATGTGTATTTACCTTTTTGCACTAAAAGAGTTGAAACAATGCTTGCTTGAAGAGCAAAACTGTCGTTCAATGTTGTTCTTTACACAATGTATATATACACCTTTTTGCGCTAAAAAAGTTGATGAAATAATGCTTGTATGAAGGGCAAAACTGTCGTTCAACATTTGATGGTTATTTTGGTCTTTCAACAACGTTGATGCTTCCCATTTATAGAACAAAATGTATTGATAATATGATGATATTGATATAAATAGATAATACAAGGAACATAAACACAATTATCCAATAGCATAAGCGTTAATTTTTTTTAAAAAATTAAAAGTAGCATGTAGCCTTCATTAATTAAAAAAATAACAAGGCAAGGTTAGGCCCAAAAGTGATACACCCAAAATAAAAGCAAACAAAAATAAATGTTAATAAAAAATATTTAAGACAAAATATCTGTTAATGCCATAAATATCAAAAACCGAACTGACCAACTGATAAAATTGCTATTGGTTTATTGTTATTGAGTTATTAGGTTATCGAGTTACTAATGGTTTTGGAAAAAAAAGATTATTGGGTTATCGGTTCGATATCTGTTTTTACTATTGGGTAAACCGATAACCCAATAAGATTATAATAATTTACTATTTTACCCCTTCATAAATATTAAATATTAGTAATTTAATAGTAATAGGACACTATTTCAATACTTTACATATTTTAACCTTTATAGTACTTAAGTGATTAGTTAACCACTTTAGTATTTTAGTTTGTAATTAACTAATTATAGCTTTTGCAAGTTTGTAAACATAGTTTTCGTACTCTATCTGTTTTTATTAATGCAAATTCTTATTATCATTCTTATCAGGTAAACCGAAAACCGAACTGTTAAGGACTTAAAGCCGATAAACCGAAAATCGATAAAATTTATTTTATTGGTTTAGCATATTAAAAACCGATAAACCGAACCAATAATGTACAAAACCAAACCGAACCGACTGATGCACACCCCTAAGATAAAGGGACAGAGCAAGAAGCTAGTTGCTTTGTACTAGCCATGAGAGAAATTACTCTCCAACATGAGGTTTATGCATGATTTCAGATACTAAATTAAAAGCAAAAGTTAAGGCAGTCTTCTAAAGATTGTTTTAAATGCTGATGCAAATGATGCTAAGTAGTTAATTCAAAACAGATCAGATGGAGTTCACATAGATAAATACAAAGGATAAGTTACAAATACAAAATAACTATATTGATATTTATGGCATAGCCTAGAATATATCTCATAATAGTATGATTCACATTCGAACTTCCCCAGCTACCAAATTGTCAGTCTTGTAACTTTGTGTTGGAAGCTAGTATGAAATTGTTAGAAAATCGAAGCTAACAGTAGAGTGTTTTTCAATGCTATCCTCTAAATCACAGATAAATACTTCACTATTGAGTCGTTTCAACTGTTGTTTCTTTCTTATGTTTTCTGTTTCTATCTTCAATTTTAATTTTCTTTTTGATATCTTGCCATGCAGGCCCTTTCCAATGGAAAGCCTACTGTTGTAGAATTCTATGCCGATTGGTGTGAAGTCTGTCGTGAATTAGCTCCAGATGTCTATAAAGTTGAACAGCAGTACAAGTAAATTTCTCTTTTGTTATTGATTCCTGATAACGAACTTTTTCCAATCGATATTATAGAGTTATCTTTCATTTCTTTTCAGAGAGATTTTCGTTTCTTCAGTAAGGTTTTTTTCTTTTGTCCTGTTTAAGCAATAGTAAGTGCATGTTTGAGTTTCTGCTTGTTCTTTGTAGCATGTGTTTTAAGTGTTGGAAATATGCATAGCATAAGTCTCTGAACAATTTAAGTCGAGAAGTTTCATGCTCTTGTCTATCGGAAATTGTCTATCCACTCCACACAGGTACGGTGTGTGTTGTTGTTGTTGTTAAGGTTCATGTTGTTAATGCAGGGACCGCGTGAATTTTGTTATGTTGAATGTGGATAACACAAAGTGGGAACAAGAGCTTGATGAGTTTGGAGTTGAGGGTATCCCCCATTTTGCATTCCTGGATAAAGATGGAAATGAGGAAGGTAGTGTTGTTGGCCGCCTTCCAACGAAGTATTTGCTTGAGAATGTAGACGCCCTTGCACAAGGAAAAGAATCAATACCTTATTCTCGCGCTGTGGGACAATATACAAGTGCTGAATCGCGCAAGGTTCATCAGATTTCTGATCCGAGAAGTCATGGTTAAAGCTCAGATGCATCCAGATACATTGCCCAAACTGTCATTAATTCTTGCAAGACTTACATATGCATTGAAAAAGGAGTTGCAAATACCACTTGCTAGTTTGTAAATTTGGATTTATTTCTGCACTGTTGTATATAAGAATTTGGAGACTGCCATAATGTATTGCACAATCGACTCTTTTCTTTATAGCTAATTCCACACGTTAGCTTACAAAGTGTTCTAACATCCTTCTTTGCCCGGACCTAAGTTGCTCGGACTCTTCAAAAATGTTGCCGCACTCATGTTGGATCCTTCAAAGATACACTATTTTTGGAAGATTCAATATGCACCTGTTGACATTTTTGAAGAATCCGAGCAACACAGGGTCGGACAGCAGGATGATGAGTGATGAACCTCTAGGAAGTGATAGCTATGAGTAAGATAGGAAACAAAAAAGCATATGCCAATATCCACACAGCCACAAAAGTCAAGTAAATGGAGCTTACAATGAAGAAACACCGAGTATATTTCTTTATTTTCATCGTGGCTGAAAAAATAATGCTGACATCTTTCACACTCAAGATTTGGCTTAGCAACTATAGAAGTCATCAGTCTCTTAAGTATTAAGTTACATCCACACTTGAAAGTTCAAAAACATATAACAGCACTTGTGTATTGGTAAGGAAGTGGAGAGGGGAAGTGTCCACCCACAATAAGAATGGCCTTATGAATCAGACGATTCTGATTGTTTCAATTTTAATACAACTCTAAATAAAGGGTAAACCAAAGAACATTGAAGCTATAGCTTTAGCATCTGCACAATGAACACCTTCCCTGAAGTACAATGTTGAGCTCAAATCGCCTAAGATTAAAATGTTCTG